>JAVFBZ010013447.1:0-11905 GCA_032466195.1 Katharina tunicata | reverse complement strand
ATTAGCCCCGCCCCCATCCACTATTCAAAATCTTAACTCATTCCATATACGGTCATGAACCCGGCGAGATCAAAAACATTACTTGAGGCATACCAGGAAAAATGGCCAGCCTTCCTTATGCTGAATTCGGATTATTGCATGACTGGTCTTGAACCAACTTAATAATTTTCATTTCAAAGCAATTGTTTTAGTTTATGAACAAACATCAAAGTTGGTTAAATTCAAGGTAAACAGAATTTGTTGTAAACCCCTAATTTTGAGTGCTTGTTTTACTTTAATATCAACAATAATTAAATATAAATAGGAAAGGTACTTCTGTCACTAAATTTCGTACTGTGTTGTTCTTATGTGTTACTGTTAATCTGATCATCCGTAAAAGTCACCATAATGACTTTAGTATTTCTGCCATGTGTGTAAATCGAATCAGCTATCAAAGTATAACATCTTTCCTTTCAAATATCGTTACAAACACAATTTTACGATTGGACCTTGCACGATGTATAATCAGAAACAAATATGGAAAATACCAATGGAAAGCTTGACTTTAACTATAGCAGTGTATCAAAACAGCCTACACGTAACACAATTAGAATAAGATTAAAGAAACTCCGAACATTGAAGTCATGATGTATATTCAATATTTTGGCAAACTATGCAGCCATCTTCAGGAAAGTACATACCAGCAAACTACATAACATAATGTACATGAGAAAAGAAAACTAAATATCAATCCAATAAATAAACAAATCCTTGTAGTGACATATTTATTTTTGTATAAATGTAGAGAAAGACAATTTTGCTTGCCTACACCGGGATTCGAACTCGGGCCTCTGACTAGCAGGACCAACGCTCTAACCGGCTGAGCTACAGAGGCTCACGATAGTACGGATGTCTGTAGCTTTATCGATGTAGATGTCTGTAGTTACTATGCGTTAACTTTGATTTTAATTTATTGCATTGCTTGGCCATTTATGCCAAATTGAAAGCCATTGAACTTTATGAGCTAGTTGTGTCAAAGTACAGATCGTTTTTTCTACTTTTTGGTACAGGACGCAGTCATTTTGAACTCAATCACGTCCCTTCCAACTACTAGAACCATATATATTGAGTCAAAGTGAATCTTTGTCAGTTTGATAAGGTTTTACGCCGTACTTGTGAATCTTTGTATCTTCGTAGTTGTAATAATCTTGTTCCATGCTGATTGTCGCTTCCATATTAAACGACACGTCCCAAATATAACCATTTAACACATAAAATTACTTTCTTTTAAAATATAGAATTATATTACTTTAAATGATACCTGACGCTCTCAATTCAGATGAAATCAATTAGGAAGATAGCTTAACGAATTTGACTTTGTTTGCTTTGAGCGAATTTTGACGATAATTTTGTTATACATGTTGGGAAAGACCTATTTAAGCTGATATTTGTTTACCATACATTTATGAAATATGCAGACCGATGCATATTTTACCATGTTGACCATGTTGATATCGGTAAATTCATCACAAAAATTGTCTCATTTGGAAAAATTCATTCATTTTTTGAAACAGCACACATTAATTATATATGAATGTCTCAAGACACATTGCTGAGAACTAATGATAGGCAGATTCATAAGTGGATCGCAGTTAAATGTGTTAAAATTATCTGTTAATAAGACCATATCAATCGAGGAATGACGCAACACTTATACTTTATCTATGATAGTAAAATACGTTAAAATATATATTTAAATGTTAAATTACAAAAGCGTCAGGTGCATTTTGATAAATCCAAACTACTTAAATGAGATATACGGAGTAAACGACTCTTAACTGCCATACACATTTGTATATCTGGCTTTTTTAAAATTTCAGCTGATACAGGGTAATGTAGTTATATATATATGGGAAAACTGTTGGACATTATAATTAGAAATAGAAACAAAACTTTACAAAGTGACTACCACTGTTTCATATATAGACAAGCTCTTAGAGAAGAAAACAAAATTATGATCTTTGCAGTTAAACTATATTTACCACGTATACAACATATTGTCGAGGTTACAGTTGACCAGCTTTAGCGGCGAATACCATATTCCAGAAAAGAGATACCCCGAGACAAGTGTCAGAACAAAGCTGAATATTCAATCAAATTAGAAGATATCGGCACAAATTTGAATCACGATTGAATTAGAACTCCTGATTTATATGAATTAAATCAAAAATTTTCAGAACAGACCTAGCTTACCTTAGAACCGGATACATTTCAGTATCTGGGGTTATGATAGAGTTACGCTTACTTTATCTTAGAAATAAACATAAGCCACTGTGTGGTGGAAGCCGGGATTAAGAAATCAGGTAAAAATCCACGTGCGGCCTCCGCAGCCAACAGAATTTTCCCATACTCTTACTTTTAATTGGTATTATGAAAGGGTCCCAGCATTCCCATGCTAACCGAGCACCAAGGACGCCTTGATTTACATACATAATTAAATAAGTGGCGGCTCCATTCCTAAGAATAATGTGACTATCTTTTATTAGGATAAAGTTACCCCAACACACTATATATACACTACTATAATTGACCTAAGATTTATATAGTTACTAGACGCCGTAAACATGACTAATATGAGGCAACGGATATATAGTTTAGATAGATAGAAGGAAAGCAGACATGAGTGGGAACATCAATGACTAGACACACATGTACTAAACATTAAAATAAAAATACTAAACAAAACATAAATATAATTAACTTATATAACAAATACAGAAGAAGTAAGCAGTAGTCTGGAAAACCCGGGCTGCAGAATTTCGAGGGTTCAGTATTTAAGGCAGCGTAGGATTTAAAATGTCAATACTTTGAAGGTCAGCATAAAAACGGGTACGCTGGTGATTATATACACGACAGTGTAATAAAAAATGGGGAATAGTATCTTCTACCTCAAAGGTCTCACATATACCAGACTCTAGTACTTTAAAACGATGAAGGTATGATTTAACTGGGAAATGACCAGTTAAAAGTTTTAAAAATAAAACCTCAGCTTTTTGAGATGATAAATTAACATCTGGAGCTACAACAAGTGGATAAAACTGATAAAAAAATCTCCCAGTGCTTGCCATTTCCCATTTCATCTGCCACAACTGTTTAAAAAAGTAAAAAATTTCTACAACAGAAAGAAAAACATGATAAGAAACCGTATTAAATGCCTTGATTTAAATTGGTAAAACTAGAAATGATTTACTCACACGACAATGAGAACTTACATAACTCCTGAGAATTATTTTGCTTCAAAACAGTTACATGAAAGAGCTAATCTTTGAGTCACATTTTTATTTTTATTATAGCTTCATTATGAGCTAATTCAGTCAATTCAGTTAAATAAGTTGATCCACCGTCGGAAAATTAAACCATTGATATGATAAAGCGGTTAAGTAAATCTCAATACTTCCACGTATTAATGTCTTCTTCAGACCAGGTATATTTTGGCTATTCTCGGACGATGGTGCTACAAACTGGAAGTATTTTATCCTCCATTCCGTCAGTAAATACGTTTGCGAACGAGAGGAACTGAACTTATCAATATGAATTGCAAATCACCAATGTTTGAAATTGAAATTCTCGTTTTGCCTACAGTATTTGTATCCTACTCAAATGCAAAAACACGTACGTTTCTCGGTATTATCAACATAACAGTAAGCTATGAAAGTCCGAAAATACTCAAAATTCACGGCAGACCTGTTTCAGCGTATTTAACAAACAGTAAGGTAGTTTAGAGAATCCGGCCTTATCAAATGGAACATTACATTTCTTCTTGTTTAAGTGGCATTTCGAAGCTGGGCACATACAACAAAATGACAAAGGTGGATTTTCAACATCTGTGTATATTGATAAGCATTCAAATATATTCTGTTAAGATTTGTAATCATTACTTGAGCACGGTCTTAGCATCTAGGCCGAAACATCGCTTTTTAATAAATATACCCAGAAGTTGAAAAACAGTATTAGTCACGTTCTTATTACATTTCTTATAAATAGCCAGTTATTTGTCGGTGAAATTGCTCACCGTTTTTATAAAAGTAAAAGATATAGAAATAAATGCTCTTTAATGTGCAATCAGCTTCAAACGAGTTTTGGTTTCCGCTTGATCAAATTTCGAGAGAACTCAAAACTAATAACGAGGAAGCGGTTTGATGTTTCCACCAGTAGTAATATATGTAAAGATCACACATCTTATCCTGATTCGGAACCGCAGAAGGCAAGCTCTATAGCTTTACTAACTTCATCAATCTTAACGTCATGGGTCCATTACTGGAATCACAAACTAGATTAACCTTGTCTCAACCGGTATAGTAAATAAACACTAAGCAATTTGTGTGTTTTGGCGATTTTGTTAGAATCGATCGGAATGATTTATGTTGGCGTACTCGGAGTCTCTGTCAAATACAACTGGAGAAAGTTCGTTCTACAATCAACGGTTTGATGGTTCCAACAAGCTAGTAAGCACGTTCAGAAATTTAGGTTAGTAAGATATTTAATTGATTGATCGAATTATTGATTTATTGATTGGTGTGCTCAAGGGTATTTCACTTATATGACGGCGGCGTATTTCAACATTACAAAGATACAATAGCACAACCCCAAAATGTGAAGCCACTTTTGTTAGCTCTGTTGGAAAAACAATGTTCCTCCAGTGCTGACTATGACAGCATGGATGTAAACTTGAAACAGTCTGGTTTATCCAGAGGGCATTGTATTTATCGGACATTAGTTTTGAGATAACACGAAAGCAAACTGCGTTGATTGGTTGACCATTACAGAACTGTCTGTTGCAAAGTTAAAGGCTTTTCTTAATACACCAACCCCTCATTTGTCACTAAAAAATAGATAAATTGTGTTGCCATTCGGCTCTCTTCGAAAGTCTTTTTTTCCTTATTCCCATCCAATAAATGAACACATATACGAGCTGTTTGCGTCATATTTAGCGATTCCGGACACAGCTCTGGTTCTGTGTCCCATAACCTGATGTTACGTACGGACTAGTCAAAGAGTTTGAGTCAACACCATCCCACGGTCGATAGAGTTTCCACTAACTATCTTCCGTTAAATTTGTCAAATCCTTGTACAGACATGTACAGAGAAAATGACTTTTGTCGAAAAATTGAGGCGATATGCAGCAATCTTATTTCACCCATTGTATCCCTTAATTTAAACGAATGATTGGTTTGTTGTTGTTGGCCTTATCAACATTTACCCGAGAAATATCTATCATAGAATTCTGCTGATTTTATGACATACAGCATTGGTTTTTTCTCCACTATTTACTTTTTATTCAGAGTTAATCTTATAGCCCTCTGGCTATGGGCCGTATGTCCCAAGCCTTGCATGCTTAATTTGTACTGGAGGAACATTATTTTACCAAGAGAGCAAAATACTTGACATTTAACGGTTGTGTTTACTGCTGTAGTCTTAAGCGAAAAAACGTAAGGCACGGCGTCAATCAATAAATCTTTTGCCAGATACTTTATGTTTCTGTTCTATTAATTCTGTGATCACACATTTTCATTGTATCCGGTCTTGCGCAAACACTACGAGGTTCAATTCAAACTATCCCACAAATGTAGATGTTTCAGTTTTGGTTTGGTTCACCTTATGGAATTGATTAACAGAGATTAACTCCTTCAAAAGTTATGGACTACACATCTAAACATTCTCTTTATAGACTGTCTTTGTCGAATTAAACTCGTTCCCTTTTCTGGGTAAAAATTGTTTAGCCCTATCCAGATTGATACATAAACGTCAAAACAGTACACTTCCATTCCCGTCCAAATCAGATGTATATGGTCTCTGCAATTCTATCGCCTTTGGATTCTCGATTTCTTATGGCAATGAGGATTTCTTTAAGCACATCAGTTGATTAATTCGATCCATTGGTCGCATATCAAGGTCACTCTATTACAAATGTCTGTAAGTTGTTAGATGGTGCAACAGTTTGTTTTGTACCATCTGATTAACTCTATCAGATGATCTTTGTTATGACAGGCAATCAGTCAGTCCGATTTCTTAAAACACTATTGATTATCCCAGTCTGTAATTAATCGATGTTTGGAATATCTTTATCGGTTGTGGAGGAACTAGAAATGTGCAAAATATGAAAATACCGACCGAGAAACATGGTTTAGTAAAGGAAGAAAAGAGTACATACTTTAGCTAAAATAAATGAAAAAGAAATCCATTCGAGCGAGAATGGTAATCGACGTCACATAACTTTATATTCCAAAGTTCAATGCAATCCGTTCACAAATACTTTCATATTATTCATTTTACATAGAGATAAACTAATTCAATAAAAGTATCTACAAATGGGATAAATGAATTAGTTTACAGTTTTAATAACAACCAAAGAGTCCTGAAGCGATATTTTGCTAACAAGTTTATTTTATTGCACAGCTTCACTATTTATTCACGAATTATCGGGTGCTTTTCCAATATTGCATTTGTCTCGGCGTGAATGGTTGAATGTGAAATACATCGCAGTCTTTGTATAACAGCCGGTTTATCGATAGGGACGTTGTTAAACATCATTTGAAAAAATCACACAAAAGCGCGATTGAAATCCTATCGGTATTTGTATTTATGCCCCAGTCTGTTATACAATCAAGACAATTACATATCTACTTTCAAATTCGCCAAGCTTCAATTGATACTCAGTCTCTACTGAGCAGTTGTCGACACATATTGGCCTTGTCACTTAAATTACAATCTTTTCTTTAAACACCTTTAAAAGATTGATATCGGATGAAATTGTTATCAAATTATTTTGTTACACACAATGAAATGATTATCTTTTCAAAACACCCGTAGAGTAATATTATTCTTATTGCTTTGTTCCGTAGATCACATACAATTTGTCTCCTATGTCTATCAACTAAAGTACCTTTATTTTAGTATGGCAAGTCTTTTGTTAACAACAAAAGCTCTATTCTATGTAGAGATCTAAGCTCTATTAAGAACATCACATGCCCCGGTCTTTTATCCGATTATTTTCTTTTGTCGTCAAAATTATAGCCCACCTTTGATACAAATTTTATTGATTTTAGAAGGATGCGGAATTTATTTTTTATCTTACTTTTCTACTTCCGTTTTGATTCCAGTTTGTTTAAATGTCTGTATAAATCAATATCGCGTCGCTCTGTTTTCTGTGTGGTAATGAATTGCTCTTTCAAATTGAGCATTATGATGCGCAGCCAATTGAGCCCCGGAACCCCGGATGTGCACATACTAACTCATTGTCTATCCACGCAATAAACTATACTATTGATATATCTAAACAGTCTTGGTCCATTTTCACTATCTGTATCTTCTCGGAATACACAATTCTGTTCATCAGATGAACTGTTTGTTGTTCAACTAATCAACAATTTTCTCCTTAAATAGTAAAATGTTTGCAAGTCAATTAATGGTATTTTAACTCCCCCCTGTAAAAAACAATTAACTGCTTGACAAACTAAACTGATCTTTTTCACTGAAAACAATAATTTCCGCAATAAAGCAAGTGTGGCTTACGTTATACAGTATACAACTTTTCTGTTTATACAATAAACTAAGGTAGCTTCTTTCTTTTCATTTTCTTCTTTCATTCAATATACTTTCAAGTAATAAACCATTATTGTGACGACTTGCAGAAGTAAAATTGTAACCTGAACTCCACAGCAGAATGCCGCAGTGTGCAGCGTTTGTCTGCATTGATACAGGCGGCGCACTACAGGTTGAGACCGGGTGCAACGTATTGCTGTTTCCGCTGAGTTCATTTGGTGTAGCTCTTACAATTTTTTCAAGATGTTATAAAATTATGGTGTACTTATTAAAAGCAACTAAACACTATTTTCACATGCTGTCCACATTTGCAGGATACAGGTATAGGTTAGTCATAAATTTGCTCAGCATTTAAATATCAAATCTGCTATTATTGTTTATCATTTAAGATATTAATATTTTCATTTAAGCTGCCATTGTTATAATTTATGCTATCATTGTTATTATGTATGCTATCATTGTTATCATTTAGGCTATCATTGTTATAATTTATGCTATCATTGTTATGATTTACGCTATCATTGTTATTATGTATGCTATCATTGTTATCATGTATGCTATCTTTCCGTTTCTCTATTTCATTTAGAGTTAAGAAAAAGTTTATATTGCTCTTTACCCTTAAATTTGAGGGAATCCACATTATAATCCTTTTAAGCTTTTATTATAAATATTTAGAACCATGACAAATGACAATTAAAGATAACCGACACATCCTCTTATGATTTTATCCAACAGTAGGAATATAAAGGAAGTTTTCAGGTGGCTGCAGAGATCGTAGGATTGTCTATACGAGGTTTCCTCCCTGCTTTCCACCGTATAGCCGCAACACAGTCGTCATATAAGTGAAATACGCTTAAATCAATATGACACAAAGGCTTTATTCTTGTAAACGCCTGTTTCAATTCCGATCACGGTTATCCACGTCACTATTTAGTCACCAATAAGATTGATCATTTCCCTAGCCTGTAAAAAACTGAACTTTGGGTGATTCAGATAAACCTGCTAAATCACGTTTCTATTCCCAAACGGTAAAATGAAGAGTAAAAAGAAAACAAAATTGGGGAAATTTAGAGTCACAGCCAACGGTTGAATGTCATTAATTAAACGCATTGGTGTCCGGTCCCCGAAGTTCTTCCAAATACCAGGTTTTTTGCTACAATAAATTAAACTGAAGCTATTTGGCGAAAAAAGAAGATAAAAAGTGTTTACTACAACCAAACCTAAAAGATGGCAATTTGTCGCATTCTTCGTCCACTTTAAACTCACATTGTTGGCCTCCCATTTAAATGTTTTTATTTTTTGTTTTTAATAGTTAAACTAAAACTATTCAGGCTTATATGGATCAATACCGAATTTATACATCATTCAAACCCTTATACAATAATAATAT
Organism: Katharina tunicata; assembly: GCA_032466195.1. Classification (NCBI taxonomy): domain Eukaryota; kingdom Metazoa; phylum Mollusca; class Polyplacophora; order Chitonida; family Mopaliidae; genus Katharina; species Katharina tunicata. The sequence goes on along the minus strand of JAVFBZ010013447.1, from coordinate 2,934 downwards.
ATCACAAATAATTAGTATTTTTTATAATTATTAAAAAAATTTATCAATTAAATTTTATCAGATTTACGTCTTTCTCCGAAAACGAAGTCATCATTATGCAAGTCAGTTGTTAAATTTTGAATCTGCCTCAAAACCATTGGTTGTCTGTAACTAAAACCTGAAAATTGTTATTATTCCAATTGTTATGACTTATATTTAGTTAATTTCATGGAACATGAATGTTTATCAACACATATTCCAGGAGGAACTAAATTGTAACGTTATTCTATATGATGCCAAAAGTCATATATCGATTGATCGATCAAATCAGAATATTCGGTGGCTGTGCTGCGGCTGTATTCGTTTTCGAACACAAATTGTTTTGCCAATTCAATGCGCTTCGTGAACAGCTACGGAAATTTGAGTTAAGACAAAACAAAAATTTATTTCTGAGATGTTCAAACTGAAATATTCTTCCAGTTTTACAGATAATGTGTCTAACGCCTGTCATTACCGTCATGTGAAAACGTTAATAAGGTCACAACTAATCTCATTAGTAAGTCTTTGTTGAGGACAAGGTTATTTGGGCAGTAAGGACTTGGAGTGCTGATCTAGAATTTCAGCACAATACCACTGTAGCTCGTATTCAAACACGTGAACACAACCAATCCACAACTTAAGTGTCCCGACTTTACATTTGAATTACATTGACCATACTATTAGAAAGTCCTCGTCTATCTATCTCAACTTAAAATATTGGCTTTTCGTTTAAACACAGCATGTAAATTGTTAGATGGTAAAATAATGTCGTGCAGAGAGTGCACCATGTGAATAATCCTGCTACAAAAAGCTAAATATATCGACCAATTTCGTTAAAAAAAATTATGAGGTATAAGCCAACTATCTCGTCAATAAATGATCGCTGTCAAAGAAAAGCCTGCATCGCTTCGGTATGAAAACGTTTGAAAAAGCTATGCTATTTGTAAACAATCACTGAGAAAAAATGGCGCAACCAATCACTGCATATTGAAACGAACAAAATCTTCACATAAATATATCGAGCAATTGGGCTGAGCAACTTTCTCTAAGAGATGAATTAAAGCTAAAATGTGCATTTGTGTTAACATTATGTATATGCATTGACAGGTGTACATATTTATTTTTGATGTTAAATTTTTCTTTGTAAATAATGTGAAGGCCTACATGTAGGTATTCTTTTTCATCAAAAGTTTTTTTACATGTTGATATTTAATCGTAAATATGATAATTTGCATAAAAACACAATATATTTTTATTAATATTTTGGTTGCTTCTGAAACAACTATTAGATACAACAAGCCATATAAATGTTTATTTCCGCCATGTGTACGTATATTGTTTTCTCAACATTTATTAACGTTACATTTTGTAATTTGTATTCAGTTCCAAATTTGACTCCATCTTTGTTGCAGAGTCCCTTGGAAAATGTGGTAAACAGCCCCTGTTGTACTTAAGATATTTTGATGATATATTTATCGGCTGGCAGCATTCCAGTTACAGCGAAAATGACACCTTTGTATACTGTGACATCCACAAAAACTATACTAGCCAGGCTGATAGTACAGTGTAGGTTGAAGATGAATGTTTGAATCATGTTGATTCAATCTCAGCATAGATTTTGCTCCTATTCTTATCTGGATTTAACCTTTTTGTCTGTGTGTGCTGAGTCACACCCATGTGACGTAGACGTGTGTACACATCTTCAAGAAATGTAACAATTGAACATTTCCTGTTAAAGTGCTCCCGTTATAATGTGTCTCGTGTCGTTCTTTTCAATAGCTTATTGTGTGTTGGCATATCGTGGCTTAATATAGCCAACATCCTTAACCCGAATGAAAGTTGCGACAAAGTGTTTAAATCAGTAGCTGGGTATATTATAAACACACATATAATCACTTAAAATGCCAAGTCAATACTTATTTAACACTAACTGATCTACTGACTTAAAATAATGCAAAGTAATGGCGCGCATAGTTCTAGTAGCTTAGAACTGTATGCGCAATCAATAGTACTTTCCATTTCATTCCATTATAACGGGAGCAATTTAACAGTAAATGTTCACCGGTCACAGTTACCATCAGGGTGTTTCTTTATTCTATGCAGATAAGAATTTACCGGAAAGTGACCGGAAAACAGGCCACATTTTAGGGAATCATTAAATCCTAAATGATAAGGTTTCATAGGAATTTTAGTACCCTCGCTTCCTTCAAAGAGGCCTGTTCTGTTTTGTTCCTAGCCGTGAAACTGGGATTCTCAAGAGGATTTCTACGACACTTTTTCGCAAATTTAAATCTGAAACCCTCAGAATACTGAACAGTTATAATGTAGGCCAATTAACAGAATCAGTATCAGAATATTGTCGGACAGGCCTTCCAAATGTATGAAGTCTAGATGTAAGCTAGACTATTACATACCAGAGAGATGATTGATCGGGTTTAATTAGTCGATATTCCTGTACCATTGAAATTACTCTTGGCAAAAATATATCTTTCTCTCTACAATTATAAACTTGCATATCATCCTTTTCTAGTGTTGAACAGTATTCTCCACTGAAGATCTGCACATATGATAGTGACTAAACAAATTCAATTCACCTCAAAATGAACAAAACATACATAAAAATATGTTAGACAAGATGAGGATATATTTCTCGCAACAGCTAAAGATATTTTTTAACGAATGCGAACAGAGTTATTGACATGTAATCCAGTTGTACTCACGTAAAATAAATTTAGTCCTCAATTACGTCACAGCAGCTGAGCTCGAGGACATCGTCTGCTCCAAGTATCCAGCTCAGAGTATTCTGTTACCAAATCATTGACAAAGTTTCATCTTACTTAAGAATAAACTAACTCAATAAAAGGTCGAGAAAATAGGCTAAATGAATTAGTATTGAACTTTCTGAAAAGTTGGGAA
>JAVFBZ010013436.1:0-11906 GCA_032466195.1 Katharina tunicata | reverse complement strand
GTATGAGTGACCTCCCTTTGATCAGTCAGTCGAAGATGACATGCACAAAACGGAATGTCGGCAAGACGTTAATACGTTCATTTCTAACCCTTTTAAAGACATAAAAACTTAACGCTTGTGAAGCAAATATGTTTTTAACAACGTTTGTTTCAATCAGTAATCGTTTTCTTCTGTCAGTTTTATTAAATTTAGAAAACAAAATTCGAAGCGAAGGCGGCCATGTCACCCCCTCCTCCATTATCATCATTTTTTTTATTCACCATCGCTTCAGCCATCTCATCGCCCAGGTCTTTCTAAGACCACCCACACATTGTGTATAATTACACATTCACACACTATCTTTCACGCCCTTTCTGGCTTCACTTTTAAATAATTAAAGCATGCAAATCGTCTTTTTAAAATCCCAAATGATTGTCCAATTAATACTCTGGTTCTACAGACTGCTTTACTAGATCGGTGTTGATTTGGGTTGATTGGAATTAAAAATAGGGAACTATGATATATCTTCTGCAAGGGTACCCACTATCCCTCCAAAATCATTTTTTTGTGGACACCTGTAACAAATACACAGATATCAATTTAAAGTTTAAATGGTGTTTAGCAACATATTAAAGCTTTCTTCCGAAACTGCTAATTCTAAGTAAAAAATAAACAAGTACGGAGAATGTTATCACATTAAAATAGGGCAAAACAAATTAAGAATTCTAATTGCTATCGTTAACTAAATTTAGCTCTTCCTTCACTTGTTTGTCTCTTGTTGGTGCACACAAATGTTTGGGCCTGAGCAAATTTAAACCAACCTTGATAAAATCATTAAACATGTCTTTTCGCAACTCTTAACTATTGTTAACGAAGAACACCAAACAATTCGTTACGACTGGTATATAGGCTACCGCACAATGAGTTTTGAATACTAAAAATTAACTTTCTCCAGTGAAAATAAACTCCGGAAAATTTAGAAACAGCAGGGTACAATCTACAAAATACATAAATCCAAGGTTAATGTGTCACCAGCTGAATCAGTGTTGATGAGGAATGTTTATCTGCTATCTTGTCCAATACTGTAGTTAACTAACCCTTACCCTAAAACTTCATTTAACTGGCCACGTTAACAATCCTGAGCAAGTCGTAAATATCAATGAACCTTAAATATATAAATAAAAGAACCAAAAACTAAATTATGTTTCTCGATGTGTTGTATTGATGCCCTGGGTTATGGTTAACCGTCATGGTAAGTCTATATACATGTTATAGCGCGCCATTTCGGATTTGTAATGGGCGTGAAACCCAAATCACTTGATTTGTAATAGATTGTTAAAGGGCTTTTACAGGTAACAGACCAATATACCTTTTTTAATTTTTAAACCAGTTAGCTGTCGAAATTTAGTCACAAGTACAGCGTGTATATCGGCCACTTTGCAAACATTCAGACACGCTCTGAAAAATTTTAATCAAATATTTTTTTTAAATTTTACTCCTTAGTGTGCGTATATTACATATAAGGCGTCTTGAGAATTACATTAAAAGGTCCTCCAATTTCATCTTAAATGATAATTGATTTGTATTTTTCACAAAACTGCATTCAGATGCCAACACTGTGTGTATTTATTTGTCAAAAACATGAATTTGACTGACTTTTTGGATTTTGTGACCTAATGGATCCAGCTAATCACCCCTCGCTGAAATCAGTTTTGGCCCTGTGTATAGGGAACCTTGGCTTATGACTGAAAATATACCACTCTCATACCCTTTAACATATACCCTTTAACAGACCACTAGAGACTAAAATTACCTCATAGAGTAGCATTTACTGGATATTTCGGTTATATTCATCCCCATTTATATCAAGTTCCTCTTTGTCGCTTCGAAAAGTTTGTTACTATAGAAAATCTAAGGCAAAAAGTTTACTTTATGAGTAAATTATATCCTGCATATGAAACAAATGGGAACTGTGCAATATGTCTACACTGGCGGTTTTACCTAGGCTGTAAAAACAATTCCGACCGGGAGGGCTAGGCTGGTTCGTATAAATTGTCTACAGTTGTCATGAATAATATCCCCCGTGCAAAACACTGTAATAAGTTGTAAGGGCTGCAGTTATAGTATTTCGATGTCTGTTAATCACACCTACAAATTGTCAGACACTTTTCTTTGTTGATATTGACGTGTGCGTTGAACGAACATTTCCATTTGTATAGTTCAAAAGACAACTAGTTTTTACTTGCCCCTCCTTGACTCATGTTTCAAAGTTCCTTCTGCAATACCGTATGAAGTTGTTGTCATACATATCTTGCAAGTCCACGCCCAAATGTTGGACAGAAAACTTAAGTAATTAAGTATTGAAACTATGCACCACGTGGATAATATAGGTTGACCACAAATATGTACCCACATTTAAGGGTTGTCAATAAATTCTGCTTGATTGTTTTGAACAATTGTTGATGTATGTTTTAAATATTAAGTTGGTACAAGGCTTGTATTAGCCCGGAGAAATCCTGTCTTAGTTTTTGTTCATATATGTATGAAGAATGATTTTAATCCTACCGCGGTGAATAAACTTATATGTAACGCGACAACGTTTTTAATCTTGTAAGAGGCGTGGCTAATAAATGTTGCCTCTGAGTGACCTCAGTCAATAAAGCGTGGTCCAGATTTAACAGTTAACTGACCAATCCTCATTATAATATTCTGGGAAAATGTTTAGTTTTCAGGTTTTGTGTGTGTAGGTTATATTTAACCTTTCATTTTACTTACAAATCCAGGGTGGAATTAAGACAAAGACTCTAGCTTTTACTTCTTGAGATAAAATATATATAACTCGTGTGATTCTGGAATGATGCAAAATACCATATTTTGGGCTAAATATGTGACTTAAAATATCAAACGCGGTAGGAGTCACCCCCCAAATAGACTATGATAAATGCATCGATGTCTACGGCTTGTAAAGACACTTTGTTTAATTGTAAATCATTGCGTAGGTGCAACGATATAATTGACGACTTTGTAGCAGTTAATACCACAGTGTTACAACCCAGATTTTAAACAGTAAGGGGAAGCTTTAAGCGTTGCTGGTAACACATTCGTTGGGCCCTAAAATGTTATTACGCACAATTGGCGTCAGATATTAGCAGTATCCTTTCGTTTTTCCGCTTAACACAGGTAAATAAAACGACAACGCATTATAAACTAGTCAAGTTTTCTTAATATGTTATTGATTGGTCGAATGTTAATGAATGCAACCCAGTTACATAAAGGGCTGACTGCGCGAGACCGGATACTCTTCTATAATAGGTGTGCGCTGTAGGCATACCCATAATCTTAAAAAAGCTGTCAAGGTCAAAAATTAGATACTGGACAGAGGATACTGTATTGTTACGAAAATATTAATAAATGATTTTTTTTAAACATGGGCGCTATTTGAAGGCGGTAAATAAGCGTGGTGGATGAGTGTGGAGTGTCTAACTATAAATACGCCTTTGAACACCTTTTCTTCGGCAAGAAATGTTGAGAAAGTCACTCATGTTCCATGCGTTACACACATTGGTGGCATAATAAAACTACTTGTCTCTCCTACGCAACAATGCACACACGACGTTTTTGTACTGTTTTCGGACGCGGATCAGCTTTCAATCGGCCTACCTGCCAGCAAATGCTTGTCCTAAGAAACCGAAGAATTCAGTACGTGAAACTTTTGTGGAATTTGACCCTCTTATATTGCATAGATTTGTGGATAGGTCACCGAGAAAAAAATGTCGTTAAAGGACTTCTCAGGTTTCCAACAAGCCAAGTCTATACATTCAAGTATTCAAATGACATGCCGAGGCGAAATTTTTTTAAATATATTTTTATACGTCAGGTAGTTTACTTTACCTAGCCCATCCTAATCATCGCCCGTCATTGTGGAGGACACGCACATGGGCTATCTGTCAGTATCAGTAAACCAACAGACAAACACAGCGACCCCTTTAACTACAGCTATCACGGGCGGGCTCGGTAGCCCTGTCACAACATGCCTGAGTAGAGCCGTGTTCAACTGTTCAGGGAGCTTACCCAAGCGCAGACAGACAGTGGGCAGGCTACACGTTCGCCATAGCCAGCTCTAGTCAGCTGTCCCAAAGTGAACTGATTCATTTTACGACACAGAGGTGTGTATATGATCACGCCTGTATCGTTAACTCTGTATACCTGTCGCATAATGAAAGATGTTTTATAAGAAGACGGGTGCGTCCAGCGACAAGTCTAGTATGTAATCACCTTCAAAGGACAAGGTTTATTGCGGTGGATACTTCTGAAGCAAGACATGACGCTAGGCTTTGGTTGATTTGGACAATTGTCTGGATGTGATGCGAATGACGTGCACTCCTTACTTGCGCAATACATCTCTGTGTTTTTTTGTTGTTGTTGCGTGGTTTGGATTACACCTGTTTTGAAATCATTACGGGTTATTCCTCTTACAAACCACTGTTCAACAACGACGTTGTGTTATGTACTATTTCCAACAGCAATACGTATAGGGAAACCATAGTATTCAAATAGTGTCTGTGTTTACGGATTTTATCTAATTAGAAACTACTCTGTGTTAAGTGTTGCATATTCCGTACAATTGAAATGTCTGCGGATCCTGGGAAAGACTTACTTGGTAGGAAAACTCAATATTATGTAGAGTACCTTGGTTGGCGAGCTGCCCGAGGATTAGAGGGTCGTGAGTTCACAGAGCCCATTATACAAGAACTACTTCGAAGGCGTCATGGTGGGCCTTTACCAAAACTCACTATTCAAGTAAGCAGGAAAGAGGTCAAAGTAAGCCGCGAAGTAGCAGAAGATGGCAAAAAGAAGAAAATTAAAACAATCAAATACCCTTCGATTCCTTCCCGTGATGTGACTTTCGCCATTCAGGCCTTGGAGCCCGATACCGACATAGTGGCTTGTGTCTATCTTGGTTTTAACCCCAAAACATCCAGTTACGTTCATGTCCATGTGTATCGGTGCGATTCCCCCCAAACTGCTATGACATTTGTAATGCATTTACATCAAATCATTAATGTGCCGGAGAACAGGAAAAGATTAGACAAAATAGAGCGAGACCTTCTGAGCAGAAACGCCATAGATCCACCGTCTAATTTCGGTCCGCCAAAGTCCCCCAAAATGAGGGAATACCCAGCGAGAAACCCGCAGCACCCCATGAGGTCGTCGGGAACAAGTACGGGGAGCAATGAAAGGTCACCCCCAGGGAGCGACGACCTTGACGCTGACATGGTCAGCCTGAAAGACGTAATGCCCTTTGATGGTATTGCCGATGAATTAAAACACCGACTTAATATTAAAGCCGCACCCATTCTTCTACCCCCTGTTGACTATGATACCGTTTCCCGGGTACGGGGTAATCTAGACGAGGCTTACAAGCGCAAAAGCAGAAACCCTATTATAGTTGGGGAAATGGGCGCTTCCACTGCCAATGAAGAAACACCCAAAACCGAAAATCAGAATGTCTTTGATGGGGATGACAGAATCCCCAATGCCGACCAGCAGTTTCCTAACGAAGCGTTTTACTTATACCCACCCAGATCACCGAGAGACGAACCTAGTGAGAGGGTCACGACGAAGCACAATGTGGCTCGTAACTACGAGGGCCCAAGTAGCCCTAGAGTGCCAAGGATTGTCCCAAACCATGGCCGCCAGCTCTCCAATTCTTCGTCACACAGCCACCAGAGCAACGGCTCCGGACCTAATGCCGCAAGCGGAGTCTATGATTCTCGAGACAGACTTAGTGGATATTCCAACGGGTCCAACTCGTACAGAGACATTAGTTCAGTACATGATGAACCTCAAGCCGACTATAGCTCCAATTTTGCTGAAGATTTATCATTGAGACCTAAGGATAATTACAGAAGAGGGATGAATCTGAATAATAGCACGCCACCAGAACTACTACGGGTAGAAATGGATCGTGTTGAATACAGGGATCACGAAGATCTTGTTATGAGGAATAATGAACATTTTAACAGGTCCGAACAACTCACTAAAAGTATGCCTTTGGAGGGATTTCGTCGCGAATTGCTGCCTACCAATGAAAGGGATTACGCTCCACGCTCCAGTGGTCATTCTGGCTATGATGACCGTCATTCACCCCGCTATACCCCTTCTCCACAGCCTGGTGATTTTGGCCTTCGCAAAGTACATTCTATGTATAGGTGAGAATATATTTGTTTGACCAAACTAGATAATGCTGTTTAATTCTGGGCAGCTAATATCTGATGTTTCGACCAGCAGGCATAAAGCGGTCATCGGCTGTCAAGCATGACAAATGACCATGGGTGACTGCTGACAACTTAACTGGTCTCCACGACCAGTGGGCTACATAACTATTCAAGACCGTTAACGTGGAGTGTACCTCCCTTTTACGATCAGTTACGACTGAACTTTTTCATAGGATTACGAGTGAACTCATTCTGTATCATATAATACAAAAACCTCATGCGAAGAAAATTGTTGTCTTCATCACAGATATTGTGTATTGTATTTTGTGGTTTGGAAAATGTCACCATTACAGAAAACCTACACCATTACAATGTCACCATTACAGACAATCTACACTATACAAACAAACATATTGATTCGTTATGCGTTTTAAACGTTTGTTACATTTAGCGTGTCTTGACCACATTCTTAGGTGCCAATTTTAAAACCTAGTTTGACAAACATTTTATATCAGCGAAGTGAATTTACTTTTCTCAAATATTGCCATGACTTAATGAAATTGTAATTATTTTGATATTGCATGCTTATATTCAGGGTAAATGCTGGGCTGTTCATTTGTGTTTGGGATTGCGTAAAAATAGTAGTGCAACAAGACTGTATTTCGGAGTGCACAGAGAAAAGTTAAGAAAAAAATAGTAAGAACTGCCTATATATTCATTGTTTCAAACCTAAGTTTGGTTAGTGAAGATAAAGCGAGGGAGGAGGAATGAAAACTGCGTCGGATAAACAGACTTTCCGAACCGAATGAAATTTGACATGGTATATACCACTGTTTAGCAATTCACAAAATGGTGGCTTATGTGTATGCACAAGTTACAATATCTAGTTGGGGCCACGTTAAATATCTGGTCTTATATTCGCTAGCTGTAATAACAATTGTTCCAATTTTTTTTTCAAATTACGAATTCAAGTGCTTACTGCCCAATCAATTATTTTGTTAGATTTATTAACAATTATTGACGAGTGTTTTTGACCAGGAATTTCATTAAAGTAAAATAGCTTGAGTGTTAAAATCAAAATTAAAATAAGTGAAAACATAAATAAATGAACGACTGAATGAACGAACGAACGAATGAAAGCACGAATAAAAAAAAAATAAATAAAAAAATAAATGTCATGAAGGAATATGTCGCTCACAAAGCCAGCCAAAAATTAAATCTTTATGTAGCTGATTAAAAATTATGAAAAAATTATAGAAACAAACTGAGACATGCTGTGCACTTAAAAGTAACCATTGTTATACTTAACCCACGATGGAAATCGTGCAATTGTCATTGAATACGACACGAGGTGAAAGTAGTCCTAGGCATTAAGAAAACGTTAAGCCATTAAGCATCTGCTCTTGGTATCTACCTTCTATTAATATATTATAGTATTTTCGTTTTTCGTTGGGATAGCAATGATATATTTTTGGTGTCGTTAAGAAAGTAACCGTTAATATATTATAAAATATAACATGTGATCAATGTTTAAATTCACTATCCTTCAGCATTGTTTAAATCAACATTCGATTTTTCATTACTGAGTCATTTTGTGCTTTGTGAATTTCAATCTGTACAAGAGCGTCCTCGTGAATCCTATCCAAGACCCTCTTGATGGCTTCAGCTTCCTGTGATGCTTATCTGTGGTATACGTGGCATCAGGAAGTTGATTTCTTGTTTTTTTTTTAAATATCGTTTATTGATGGTCGTCAGAGATAATTATGTTTCGGCTTTTTTAGGTCTGCAGTTCAGTGAATGTTTACGACATCGATTCAGACATACTTGGAAATTAAACCCATATTACTGTCAATTCATCCGATTACAATTAAAAAAAAACTTGAATTGCGTTGAACTCTGAACTAAGAAATACGCATATTGTGAAGAGTTTACTGGCGGAGTAGTATCCTTCTAATATTCTTGTAATACTACTGATATATATATGAAACATCAACAGAGCTGTTTTAGAAAAATATATTTTATCCAATTGCTATTATGATTTTATGTATGATGAAATCTGTTCATTTGTATGTTTTTATACCTCGTGATCGGTTAAAATATATTCTGTAAAATATGTAATTAAAGTATTTAAATTTATTTTAACTACGTTTGTGTTTTTGTATATTTTTGTGTGTGATTAACTCGCTATTTCCAAATCATTTATTTTGCTTTTGTTCCTCAGGTATTACCTACGATTTATTTTGACGCTTAACTGTCAAGGTGTTTAATTCAACATTTATCCTTGGCAACCACAACCCATTGTAAATGGTCCTTTTTGAGTATTTTGTTTCAATTATAAACACTGAATAGCTTGCTAAGCACCCCTCCCCCAAACCCCACCCACCCTCTCCCTCCGCCGAACCCTTGCTATCTACCTTCTAGTTGCATTTAGCAGCTGCAGATAAGAAAGAAAATATAAAACACAATTGTTGTATTACTTAATACGACAGTTAGTAGTGATATGTCAGCATATAGCATATATGTGATCTCACTACCTGATAAATACAAAGTAACATTGTTGGGTTATCCTAAAGTTAAACAAGTTATACAGAAGAGGACACAGTATGTTTAACGTTAGCTCTTGATATTACTGTGTAGTTTTCTTACTGGGCGTAGGTGTTCATCATAACGTGGAGAAACAACAACGTGTCCAGGCATACTAACATCTGCTCAATATTCCGCACGAGTAGGCTAGGCTACTGATTTTGAATTTTGTATCTGATCAACGTGACAAACAAGTCAACAAAGAATATTAACTCGTCGTATGAAGTTCTGGAATGTGGCAAGGTGTAATACGATAAGGTTGATCAAACTATGCCATATATCGTTATACGCTCTTGTATACAAGGGTTATATTACTAGGATACAGACATGTGGTCGTTATACAAATGTAATGGCGTCCTGATTAACAAATGATTACACACTAACCGAATAAACTAGATGAATTTGAGTTCACCCTCATAATTATTCAGATATTATAGGTATACGCGCATGAATAGAGTAATTAAGAAGCTATAGTACTGTGTTTAAAACAAAAACAAAAAGCCATAGAAATATACGACAAACAAGAAAAACTAGTAATACGATGTATAAATCTAGCAATGGAGGGTAAACAATAGAGGAAAACTTACCGCAAGCTGAACAAGAAAAACAACCCCTAAATCTTACCATCAGTTACATAACTTATCACCAAAGACTAAAGCAAAAATCATACTGCCAGTAACAATGAATTTATATTTTGGGGTATCTTCAATTTCACTGCAATGTAAAAAATGTCTAAAGTTTAAATGTCTGTGATGTTATAATGTTGAAATTGAGCAAATGCGTGAAGAGTTTTTATCTTTTCAAAAGCAAACCGTGTTAGTTAAGCGTTGGACTTCAGTGTCCTTTTACTGTGCCCAGTATTATATGGGGATCGCCGAGTGATTTCTTCGAGGTCAGTTTAGGGTTTTCCACCAGACACAGACGCAGTCGTCGTATTAGTGAAATGCCCGTTAACACGACCTCAAACACTAATCAAGTAAGTCAACCTTACAGTATCTACTCACTGAATGTAAAGGAATGGTTTATATAACCTTGATTTGACTGAAATATATACATTTTTCAGGTTGTGCTTATTATCACCGATACCTAATATCTATGTGTGTTACATATTCGCCACATACTTATCTTCACAATATACATGTTACATGTATTTCCTTTTCTAGAGATGCGCCTTTAGGTTATCCAGAACAACTCGATATTCAGGTCTATCTAGAAACTTGTCTCTGAGAATTGATCCAGAACATGAGATTATTTATCGGCTTTAATAAGTCGATATCCCTCTGCCAGTGTGATTACTCTTGATATAAATATATATTTTTGTATACGTTTTTCAGTTTTTAAAAAATGTTTTTAAACTCTCACTTAACATACAAATCTGGGGGTGGAACTAACTTTCAAAATACACTATTTTTTAAATATATTTTAACGTAGGTAAGTCTGTGTCTTTTGCTTCTTGAGAAAACTTTTTATGACCAGTGTGATCCTATGATAACAAAAATTGCATGGTTTTTGTGCGCGCATCGTTTATAAAAACGTTGCGAAACAACAGCTTGTCAACGCATATTAACTTTTGCTGACTATTCTTCCCGAGTAGAGTGTGATATTTGATAATATATATGTGTTAATGTTGAATATTTTATTCAAACAAATATATGTATGAAATGTGAACTCTTTAAAAGAAACGTCTAGAAGTTTAGTTATCTTGCAAGGGTCAAGAAGGGCAATGTAATACTTGACAGGTCAAATTCCGTCGGAAGTTTATCTTTTCCCCTCTTCATAAATATCATATATATTTGTAAGTAATTTGTTTATGAGATTATAATTTAACGTCCTATTCAAGGGCATACAATTTTTATAACCTTTTTGGATTTGTTTAGTAGAAAAGTAGACAGAAACCTCATAGAGACAGACAACCAAACGATCTCCACACTCGGAAACAGAAACATTAGAAACAAAATGAAAGAGGCTGATATGTATATGCAGATTTTATTTTGCGAAATAAGTTTCCAAACAGTTAATTATCATCATCAGAAATGTCTTTTTGCATAAGCTTCAATTTAATATTATGTTAAAGTAGTTGGGTTTAGGAACCAGTGACGTCACTCATCAATATTCCAAATAGCCAGTTCTCTGATATGCTGACTTGGCGACCCTTGAAATACGGGCATTTTACTTGAAAAATCACACATGGGAAATACTGAACATCTAAGGCGGGCTCGAATCTGTAATCAGTTTGCGCTATATTGAAGGGAAATCAACAAGCTGAACCCGTAGGTGGCCAATATAATATAGGGAGTAATACCTGAAACTTTAAAGAGGTGTTTTTAGAAAATCAACTCGCTACCTTGCTTCACTAAATCAGCACCTCTCTTCGCTTAATGGGTGATTCACTACCTCGCTGCATCGCTTCACTTCCTCGCCAGCTCGTCCTCTATTTAAAACTGGGAGTTAAGGTAACGAGATGACCTCTATCGGCTTCCATATTAAATAGATCATGTGTTTTAACAGTGTTAAAGTACGCTTTCCTGCAATTCTGACGCCGTACAGCTGTGTACTGTTAAAAACTGTTCTCTTTATTGCTATGAATTGCCCAACCTGTAAAGGCTATATTTGCTAACCTTCATGTATTTTAGAAAAGCCTTTCAAAAATGAAAGTTCCCTGGAGTTTGCTTAAAAGCTTTAAAACTAAACTGTCGACATTGAATCAGCAGTCATTTAGAAGTTCATAGTTTAGTTTTGAAAGGCTTATAGTCTTACGCTGTTTTCAATGGTGGTTCACATAAATGACGACTTAGCATTGCCGGTGGTTGTTGATAACTGGGAAGAAAACTCGTAAAAGCCCTAAGCAATCTCTGTAGAAGCGTTACGGCACACCACAGGGGTCTAGAACCAATCGGTCAACGCTCTACAAGTTTGGCCACTGCACTTGTTGGCAAAATTGTGATGAACCTAACCCGAGAACCTGAAACATATTGAAATAGAATGGTGCTCCTTTCTTTCAGATTGCCCTGATCGTCATTTCCAAACTCGGTCAAAAATTGACCCCGGAAAAAGAGTAAACTTACTTAAATTAAAAAAGGCTGCCATATACAACTCTTGGGACTCTCAGTTTCTTAAAATTATCTG
>JAVFBZ010013425.1:0-11906 GCA_032466195.1 Katharina tunicata | reverse complement strand
TTTATTTTGTCATATAGCACTTTCAACTTTTTGTTTGACAAGCAGATATTTAAATGATCTGAATGTGTTACAAGTAAGTCATACTCAACAGCAGTTCATGTGAATGACGACTTTGTGTTGTCAGTGTTCGGAGGAAATATGTGAAGAAACCTTGTAAAACCACCCAAAGATATCCTCAGCCACCAGAAAGCTAATTTTAAAATTGATTTACAATTTATGGGGTTTAATATATCTACTAAATTTATTTATTTGTTTCGATTATTTTGATTATTTGTTTGATTGGTGTTCAATGTCGTACTCAAAGGTATCATACCTTGTTTTCTCAACGAGTCGGCTGAAGTACAAGACCGAACTCCCGAGAATCAGCACAGATGATTACTATATAGCAAGCTGCATTCGATTCACATTCAAATTGCTATTCACAGTTAAATAAGCCACACCCACACTGCAGTAAACCGCTATTCACATTCTAATCTGTAGTCACTGATCAGCTACTCGAACACAATCCACAGTCGTAAATTCCCTAAGCGCACTAGTCAGATATCTGGCACTACACTGGCTGACAATTATATTCCGTTACCGTATAGTTTCTAAACAGTGGTCAGCTGTCAAATAAAGCAAGCATTTACTGGCATTATCACTGGCGACTGGCATAATATCAAAGCTGGCAGTATATGAAAGATGGCAATAGTAAAATAAATTAAAGCAAATATCAAATTCCTGACAGGTGCATTTAAAAAGTTTAAAATAACACCAGTCCCGAAATCACCGAGCTCGTGTTCTGATAAGTCCTTTTCAAAAATATTTCAAACATTAAATACTGCCCAAAACCTATCTGTCTAAGCACAATTTAATTCATTCTAGATTTTATTTTTTTCAGTTTGAAGCATATTTACCCCGTGTTTCAAAGCACATGTAGTAAACAGATTTACGTAACACGAGGTCGCCATGTTCGAAGTGCGTCACTATTGTTTGTAAAGGCCCACATAATCAAATTTCCTGACAATAATGCGGTCCTTATTTAAACCAGAAAACGCGCACATGTTCTCGAAATACTCTCCTGATCTTTAAAGCGGATTTCACGGTCACCACGAGTTTTTAACAAAACACAGTAAATACTTTTTCCACACCATTCTACACCATTTTTATATGTCAATTGTCAATTATAGGAATTTGTGATAGAAGTCCAACCGGACATTATTCCCGCCTTTCCCAATATTTATCATTTGACATTGTATATTGAATTATTTGACGAATAAATGGAATAAAATGGTGTCCTGTTAATTTTTCGTCCTGTAAATGTAATTGAGGCGTCTTCTGGTTAAAGGGGGTTCCTTATCCCGATTGGGCTGCCGTGATGAGAAGGAAACTACCTTAAGGACGGCGTAAATACCAAATCAAACAATCCTTATAACATCAAACTTATTGTACACAACCTGATCATTTATACTATATACATGTAGATGGAAAAGAGCATTAGCATCCTAGTTGCTGCCTAATTGGGGATATTTGGAACACTCACGTTTTATACGGAAATAAATATCTTTCTGCAAGCCTTTCTATACTTCATTTGACTGTTTTTACCCCACAGACCTTATTTTTCTGACCAACTGAATATTCTGAGCACTTTCCACAGAGAACTGGATATTTTAAAGACAAAGGTTTATGTTTTTGCCGTCATTGTGTCTTTCTTAGTATAGTCTGTTTTTCCTTTTTCCATTAATCCCCATTAATTTGCAGTAGCACCGTTAAAATAAACATCGGTACTTTTGGAATTCCGGAATATTGGTTCCTATTTTATTTAGCAAAGTAACTTCAGTTCAATGTAATATGTAAACGTATTTAATATCAATAGCTTGTATAGGCTACAGCTCAGAACACTCAGGTCCAGATTCCCATTCAATAGCGGTATATAGAACCGATGCATGGTGGGTTTCGTATCGTTTTCTGGTCATTAAAGACATATTTAGTCCCATGCACTTGTTCACGAATTAATTTTTTGTATGAAAGCACATTGATAAAAGTAGTTGAGAATTAAGAAGGCTATATTATCCGTATAGGTTCCAATTTATTCTGTTTTAGTTTTTTATAATTTAATGGCACATACATGCAGACTCCGTATCGGAGTTATATTGGCGCCAGGTCGTGTAAAGCTTTTACCTTAATAGACCGCTGTATATTTTAAGAATTTATTCTGTATAGAACCAAGGGCCCTTAAGCCTATTAAGTGCTGTATTCTGGTCATTTAGTTCTAGGCACTTTCCTCTCTTATTTGTGACAAAGTATTTTGTTTATGAAGAAGCGTGGCGAAAGTATCCAGAGATCTGTAAAGTTTCTCTGGTCAGTTCTGGTGTCGGTTAACTAGTATATGTGGATAAAAATCCTTGCGTCAATTTATGACCGTTTTCTGGCCACTATAAGGGCCTTTTCAGTTTTAAGTACTTTCCTCTTTTATCTGTGGCCAGCTTAGTTTTTTTATAAATAATCGTGGTGATAGTATCAAGAGATCTGTACAGTTTGTCTGGTCAGTTGGTGTCGGTTTACCCTATATGTGGGTAAAGGCCTTAATTTACGTCAATTTATGACTGTTTTCTGACCATTAAGAGCCTTTTTAGTTTTAGGTACTTTCCTCTCTTATCTGTGGCCAGCTTAGTTTTTATAAATAATCGTGGTGATGGTATCAATTAAGAGATCTGTAAAGCATGTCTGGTCAGTTGGTGAACTACATTTTTGTATCAAACCAAGATGACATAGCCGTGCATGTGTAGAAGAGAAGGCTGTTAAGTTTATTTTCTACTGTTTTCTAGTTAATAAACATTTTGTTGTTTCAAGTAATACTCAGATAAATTGGTTAAAATCTTAATTCTAATATCATAGCGCAGTGATAAAAGAGGATCAGCTCTGTTAGGGCTTTCTTGCGAATAGTTTCAAATATGGTAAAAGATATAACAGCACAGTTAGAAAAGAGTATGAGATCAGTAAAGGCTATCCCGTAGGTAGATTCCAATTTTTTGTGTATAGAACAAAATACCCTTGCATCCGTTTACTACCATATTCTGATCATTAAGGTCCATTTGTAGTTCCAAGTACTTTTGCAACTTGTTTATGTCCCACATTTTATTTTACCTATATGATGGATACATTTTACACAGAAGTGCATTGACAACTAAATACCAAATATAAATAACCGTAACTTGATCACAGTCATAACAGTTCCATATTTAAATCATCAGGTCATGTTATGACTGCTTAACCATCATAACGAGTCTATTGGGAATTACACTCTTTCTCTCTTCTCTTCAACTGCCTTGCTCTATATATATAAACGTAGCAAAATATTTCATCTACAAAAGATTTTTTACAGAAATGCACTTCCTGCATTTCAATGCCATTTAGGGATTTTGATAATGTAAGAATAAAATAACATAAAGATAGAACAATATGTCCTAAGAAGCTTAGAGATGGACACTGTTTCTTTTCTCAATTGAAACTAAGGTTGAGTATGGATCTAGTCGAAACTCTACAATACTTCACTTCTGACCCTCCCAAGCTTACACCACTTGTATAGCAACTTTTTCTGTTAATAATCACAGGTTTTAAACAAATGCAAATAAGTCTTTTGTTCTATTGTTTATTGATGACCTTAACTGAAGACTAAATGTACAAGTTAAATACTTATCAAGATATCATTATTATCAGTGAAGTTCAGCTATTTCAATCATACAGGTACTGCATATACAATAATAGGTTTGGCCCGAAAGTGTCACAATGCTTCAATAGATAATCCAGACGTTGTCTTTGCCTAATTATTGGATCTGTATTAATAGTTCCTATATTAAAGGACAGTCAAAGTCATTTTGCAGATGACCTCCATCAAGTATCCTGACTCTTTAGTATACCTTAAGTTGAATATGAAGAAATATTTGATCATAAATATAACACCCTCTATAAGTATAAATTTGCTGTTAAAAACGCAGTCGCTGTAGTTTCTGGTCTCCTTGACCTCAAACCACAGCTGTGTCTTGAGCCCATTTTGTTTTCTGCTGTGCTACTGCCAGAGTTGATTCATTCTCAAAAATACAAACAATTCTTTATTAAAGTCACATACATACTCAAAATTTTATGGGGTTTTTCATCATATTCTTATCACAAAAATAAATATCGGTTGTATTCATATTTCCTACACTTTTTTTTTTTCACACTAAAATGTGCATGAAGGAAAACAATGACTCAAATCCTTTTACAATATTAATATATATATATATATACTGAAAAAGACTATTTTAGACAGAACACTGAACTATTTGGGTAACCTGCAAATCAGCCCTCCTGAAATGAGTTTAGATAAACATGGGAAGACCCTGTTCATTCCGTTATTCCCAACAGCACAGGCCTGGCACACTGACACATCTCATTTTTAATATTTTCAACTTTAACTTTAAGTTTCCAAGCCTTTCACTTCACCAACAACTCTGGGGGTGAAATTAACAAATAGACTCTACCTTAAAAAATCTATAACTATTTTATGGTTTGTATGTTACATTAAGAACCACTAATGTAAAAAAACATGCATCAAAAACAAAAGTTTACTACCATTATTCAGAAGAAATAGGAGCCAGCTTCAAAATATACTCATCTGACTACCTTTGTCTTACAGTTTAAGTAAGGTTGTTCTTAAATAATTGAAGATAAGACATTCAACTATTTTCTACCACTATCTTAATATCGATTAGTAATGTTTCAACAACAATTTAATTTCGGTTTTTCTTAAATAATTGAAGAGAAAACATTCAACTATTTTCTAGCACTATCTTAAGATGGATTAGTAATGTTTCAACAACAAGTATGGCTTCTGATTACAGGTGAGGTGCTACAAACACAGAAAATA
The DNA here is from genome assembly GCA_032466195.1 of Katharina tunicata. Taxonomy (NCBI): domain Eukaryota; kingdom Metazoa; phylum Mollusca; class Polyplacophora; order Chitonida; family Mopaliidae; genus Katharina; species Katharina tunicata. Next base: position 7,018 of record JAVFBZ010013425.1, on the reverse strand, counting down.
TAATTACATTTCTGTGTTAATCACATTTAATATAAACCTATCATAACATAACGCAAAACATAGTACTTTTTCTTATACTGGTACGCCTACGCAAAATTCATAGACCCACCAAAATATACATATCATAATAATCCAAGAAAACTTGAAAACAGTTTCAATAGAAGACACATACAAAAATGTAACCTTGCCACAAGCAAGTGATAGGCACATAGAGGCTGTTTGTTAGCTTGTGCAAGCTTCTGGATAGCAAAAAAAGTAGTTTTCTAGCTTACATGAACTTGCGCTACCAAACAACATTAGCTTGTTCAAAGGGAAAGCTTGTGCTACCTAACATTTCGAACTTGCAACGTTTCAAACGGGAGTTTATCACTAGCTAGCAGATATATTAGAGCTTAATAAGATTGCACAAGCTTGCAATGTTTGTCTCACCAGGCAAGCTAGCAAAAGGCAACAAGGAAACCTTGTGTAAGCTCTATGAAAGCTTATTAAGCTAACAATGCTAGGTTGCAATGTTTTAAATGTGACCTTGTGACAAGTTTATAACTGCAAGCTCTCTGCAAGCTTACACTTCTGTTAGGAGACATACAATTGTTTGAATAATTAATAAGACAGAGACACATCACTGTTTCAGTTACTTCACCACTCAATGAGCCTTCTCAACCAAATACCTTTTTTTAGTACCGGTAATGCAAATTTGTATGTATAAAACATACACCCAGGACTACAACATACCATCATGATGGGATGATCTTTTAGTCATCTGCTGTTCTCAACTTGCCAAATTAGCACTGTGTTACTTTGGTTTTCTTTAATAACTCCTCGCCCACAATCTACAATAACAAGGAATAACCAGATGTGAGACAAAAACATACTCCACTTGACCAGCAACAATTGCATCAAAGATTGAAATATTTTTTTACAGAAATAGCAGTAGTTATAAGCATACAGTGGTTTGATTCGTGTTCACAGCGTACAAAGAGACTGACAGCATAATATGCCAAATACCACAGTAGGATGGAGTGCAGAGGTCAAGATGGGAGAGGCGACAACTGTGACAATAGACTGCTGGCAAACCAAACTCCATGAGATTAAACCACAGAGGATCTCTGATACAGCTGAAAATAAAATTGGGCCACTATGTCAAGTCTAAAACAATGATTAGCAATGTAGCCAACATACATCTCTAGGTTAAAAACAGGTTAGTACAAGAGTGTTCCAAGGCTACCGGCTACTACCAGGGACTGACCAACCGTGTCGATACCAGTGGACCAAAGCCTGTATGGCGTCTTGTACCAACGTCAGAACTTGGAATACAGTACTTAAGAGAAGACGATTATTGTGGTACACCAATATTACACACAGACCAATGAAAAAAGACTGGTATCCCAGAAGCCTTGGGTTTACTAATGGCTGAGGCATAGGCAATTAAACTGTGCCTGGGGTGTAACGTCTGCTCTGTATTACCTACAGTCAGCGCCACTTAGTTGCTAATTCAGCCAGAAAACTTCTAGTCGCACATTTACAGGAAAATTGTTTTTTGGAAGTACCGAAAAGGGAGGCACAGACCAATCCAGGTGTAGAAGCTACATGGTCCAATCTGTCGTTTGTGGTTCTTGCCGCCATACGCACCCCTCAAAGGTTGTCGGAAAACCCTTGCTTAATAGGTGTGCTGGGAAGTCTAAAAATATGTTTAACACCGTCAGAGATGCACACCAAACAAATCCTTGTTTGTACATTCCTGATGGCAAGTCTATGAGGAAATAAATCAAAACTGACCGTCTGGAAACCTCTTCTGGAAAAATCTCCTGGCGAATGAACATTGAATTATAGACACATTACTAGTCAACTTGGCCAAGTAAAGTCAGGAAGACAAGTCATCTACAGCCACCGCCCGTCTTAATGTCTGTAAATATGAAATATAAATGTATATTAACTTTATTCAGTTTATTTTATCAAATACTAAATAGCAAAACTAAATAGTTTAAATTGTTCTTGATGTGTGACCCACATTTCGAAAATAGTGAATAGTTTTGTCTTTATGCTCCGAAAACACAGGCTAACATTAATTTGTTAAATTCCAACTTATTTCCATGGAAACTATTTTTTCTGTAAATATTAAAAGGCACTAGTTCACCACTTGTTTTTTTATGTATACACAACTCATAAAAAAAGTGGTTTTGCACTTGTCTTATGCTCTGGAAACAACTTAATTATAAGTTATTTGTTATTTCAGCTTGTTTATGTGAAAAATTGGCAAACAACTTTTTTCCTGAATGAACATATTAGACTGACAAAATAGACAAAACGGAATTTTGCGTTTGTCTATTTTGCCTGTCTAATATGTTCATATGACTAGAGATTCATCAAAATTTGTTTAGCAAGGTATCTGCATCTGTGTATCCCATGTTTTTGTTTATCAAGAAACATATGTCTGTTTGTTTGATTGGGGGTGTATGCCATACTTAAGGCTATTTCACTCATATGACGGCATGCCAGCCCAATCGGTGGATGAAACCATATTTAACGATACTGGCAACATGCAAGAAAGGACAAAACATTTACATAACATTAACAAAACAATATTGTTATGGCATGTTCATGTGCTTATTACTGTAAGTTCATGTTCAGATTTGTTCTATTTTATTATTATTGTTTTGTTAATGTTTCTTTGAGTAGAGCACCAATCTTCGGACTGTGTGCAATCCTCTTTAAATAAATAAAGAATTAACTTAAAGTAATACTGGTATTTTATTATTCAAGTGCGCTTCATTCTTCAAATTGTCCCATAAAAATCTAAATTTAAATCTGAAGAATCGATTTACGCAAAATAAATCAATCATAAAACAGTTTAAGAACATGTTTATAGACATTTAAGTGTTGAGTATATGTCTAATTAATCCTTAAACCATCCTGACACAATTTCGTTTTACCTATGACTGTCCGCATGTTGCCTTTTCCGACATGTTTGTAGATTGCAGTCGACCACAACTTTCATTATGGCGAAATAAATAATTACTTCTCCTCGATGCTCAATCACGTGACCAAAGGCCCTTAGAAAAGGCCGTTAGCCGGATTCTGGTATGCTATAATACCTCTTATATATGCACCTTTACCAGACGAGTAAATTAACGCGAGAGGTCTGGTTCACGCGAGACTAAAGGTTTGAACCACCATTAGCTTTTGTGGCTGTTATTGAGAGTTGAGAGGTTTGTAGATTGCTGATAAATTGTATTTGTAATATAATACCTTGTGAAATATGACAATAGTTCGTTTGTAGCTAAAAATAAATATGGATTTTTAATAATTTTGAAATTCAGCCCGTTCCGGTGTTTCCATGGAGATTTTAGACACAACCCTGTTCGAAAGTGCTGTAGCTCAAAATCAAGGTGGACAAGCTATATTTATTTTGTTCAATTTTGAGAGCCCAAAAGCCCCTCTTTCTTTCAAGGTATCACTATATGCTCAATATTGTTTTTTCATACACTTTTTGGAAGGGTGAACTTTGCAAATTTAATACATAAATAGTAAAGGGATTTTGTTAGTGGTTCTTAACCTAAACCTTTAGTTAACCAACAAATATGGAAGATTTTTTAACCTTAATTTTTTTGCTAACTTATTTAGTAATGATGAAGAGTTGGGAAAAATTAGGAAAACAACAATACAAGAAGAAAAACTTAATCTGAAGTTTATAAAACTTATTTTGAGGAATCAAAATGAATACAGAAATGTAGAGATCATTCCACCAACTGAGTTGAACAATAATATCTCCAGTTTTTTCCTTGCTCTTAAGAAAAAGAATGGTGAAGAATACGAGCCAACCACCATTCGATCATTTTTCTCCAGCATTGATAGGTATTGAAAGAACAAGTCCGCACTGCGAGACATACCCCGTGGCCTGCAGCAAATACGAATCATGTGGCTGCAGGCACAAATGTCGAGGTGATGAGGCATGTGTTAATAATACCTACCTCAAGACCTTGACATTTGTAAATATGCCTCAAAGCCTTGACATTTGTGCTGTATGCATTTATAAACTCGCTTTTTAAGAAAACCATGGTAAAATTGAAAATTCCGGCTCCGTTGTGACCAGGGTGTTAGCCATAATTTTGAGAGAGTGAGTCCACAAACCGGGGTTCCGGAGCCCGCATGTTACGGCCGCTGTAAATCTGATGTCGTCGTAAATGCAATCGCTGCCGTTTTGGGGCATTTTTCTAACTGTTATATTAAACTTATTTAATATTATTTATTATCAGACTGCATGCACAGCTGCTGTGCAACCTTATTAATAAAAAAATTAATACATTTTTATTTGACATAATCATAACTGAAGGGGTTGATCCAGTCACTCCTAAAAAAACAACACTTGACAGAAGAAGAACTTGAAGAAAAAAAACGACTCGCTTAGAAATGGCTACATAATGTACATATGATTACAGAATGATTACATTATATTATTTTTTGTATATTGGAACTTTTTGCTATCAATTTGTTTATATTTTTTTTTTTTGCACAAATGACAGCATCAAAGTGTAACCTAGTTATAACCCGTTAAAAAAAAAGTACCACCATACAGTTAAACCTGGAACTTGTAGGCCTATATATACTCATCACCCGTGCCAGGTTTGACACTCGGGGTCCAGCTCCACTAGCAGGGCCTATACCACTATCTGTGTGACTCGAATGTTTCATACTGAACTTTTATCATTTCCCGTAGCAGCACAACCTAATCATCTTTTCAGAAAAACTAACCCACAAAGAAAGTTAAACTTGGCTTTCTTAAATCGGACACTGTGGCTTTTTTCTGACTTTTGACAAAAATAAAACAATGTGGAAGGACGCCAATTTTGTAAATATTTCAGAAGTTGTTCTGCCGTCTACGACGATATAATTTTAAAGCCTGGCGCAGTTAAATCGTTTAATTTTGTTTTTATTGCTGTTTACGTTCACTGTCTTAATGTTTAAAAAACAGATATAGCTTTTATGAATGTTATCCACCCTTTTAGAAAATTAGAATTGTAACAGCTACATATGTTAACCGTTTGCGTGGAAAGAAGAAGATATCTAATTTGTTAAGTATTTGATCTTGATCTGGACATTATTATCATTTTGTATCATAAAGACATTTTACTAGCGAAAGACCCTCGCTTTAATAATTATACAACTGTCACAATTTATCATGTTTGATCAGAGATCGTTTTTTCATAAATGTAGAATAAACTTTATATTTCAAAATCTACAAATGTACAATACATTTTTTTATCTATTGCGTAAATCTCTAGGACATCAGAATCGCTTTTGATCACGCTCTTAAAAAAAAAAGCAATTATTAATAGTTAATAGTTCTTTGATTTTCTTTGTTTTCGTATATATACTTTACCTTTGTTATAAATGTTTATGATTTTCCAATCATCTCTGAGTGATGACGCCTTTCGTAACTCCAACATAAACCCTTCAAAATGTTGGTATGGCATAAAATGGCTAACAAAACTTTATGTTTCATTTTTATGTTCTTTACGGTATTCATATAATGTGTCTCTTCATATATCATTTCTGGTTTTATTTTTGTGTACCATCAATCCCATCTGTGTAATTTATTTGTATTGATCTAAGACTTATGCCTTGTATTTATTTATATTTCTCTTCTCAGCCCTAGCTATAGAAATAAGATAACCTTTTCAATGTTAGTTTTCTATATTCCTGAGATAAATAAACTTCCTATTTCCCTTTTGAGGAAGCTATCAAATGTTTCTAATTAAAACTCCATTGTCTAATATTTTTTAAGAAAATGAGTACATTGTATACACCGTAGAATTTCATATACGCATTACACAATCATTTTAGGTTTATTTCGAGCGTGTATGAAACTTTAAGAATAGTTGTGTGTTGCGTACGTATATATAACGCTTTTAGGTGATCGCGGAGGTGTCTTCGGCGTGTGTAGTTTTAAAAACGTTGTCGCAAATAAAGAACATTTATGAGTACAGTCAATTGACACTTTGTACCTGTTTTTACGACTACGCAAACTTCGACCATTAGAGTTGTGATGCGTCCAAACCTTTTCACGTATGGAGATAAGAAGACTATGTTTCAATTGTGCTTTTTAAAGTTACATTTGAGAGCTCATTGTGTAGTTATTGTTTCTCTAATTAAACGTAATGAATGATGACATTCTCATGTCTTTAATGAATAGTTTGAAGCTTTTTTAAAGCATAGAGCCTCTGGGTACTGTGATCTGTTTAGTTTTTACATGACTTTGACACGTCTCGAGCGACTGTATGTATTTTTGTATAAATGTAGAGAAAGAAAATGTTGCTTGCCTCCACCGGGATTCGAACTCGGGTCTCTGGAGCGACTGTATATATATGTATATCAAAAAGCGGTCGGCATTTTCTGCATACATGCCAACAATAAGGTGTTGAAATTCCGTTAGATGTTTTTTTATGTCTTTTGTAATTTCTTACTCGTATGCAGGCTTGGGGATTCATATTATTCTGCCTATCACGGAGACTAACCGATAGCTAACCAATTCACCGCGTATCCAATCTTGATGCAATGCCCAACGCCGGAGAATTCTGTTTGCAACGGTTTATTGTAGAATCTTGTGAGATTTGATTAGTAATACGTCGTACACAACTGAGAAATTAACCCCCCAAAAAACAAGTTATCAAAGGAAAAACATCTAGTTAAAACGTACAAATAAACTGATAATTTAATATTTTACAAGTTGTCGACAAAGCAGCCTCCCATGCATGTAATGGTCATAAAGAGTTAGCTCACATGAATTGGAAATTTGGGCATGCAGGACGTCAGTATCTTTGAGAAGTACAAATTGAGAAACGCATTACAAAGCTAGATTTGATTAAAGGCCAAAGTATTTAGATGCGAAACATAATGTTAAACGTTAACTGAAGTAAACTATGAAGATTCAAGGTCAAAATTGATCGTTAAAAATTATCATAACGTTCCTCATTAACTTGTTTTAGAGGCATATAGAAGTTTAGGTACTAAATATAACACA
>JAVFBZ010013392.1:0-11908 GCA_032466195.1 Katharina tunicata | reverse complement strand
TAGAACATGAGATAATTTATCGACTTTAATTAGTCTATATCCCTGTGCCAGTGTGATTACTCTTGACAAATATATATATATGCCATTGGAGATGTAAACCGTGTTAAAGGTAATCTGAACTATGTACTGAGGCAAACCGTTAATGGAGCTAGACAATATGTTTTAATTCTCTTGCTTTCATAAGTTTTTCACTAATTCAATACAAAGCAAAATGCTTATTGACGTTGTTCTTTGTCATGGTTGTAGTCTTTGAAGGATAGACCGCTTTGGAATTTTTTTTATTATTAATTAATTCGTCATTTTGAGTTTAAACTGTTTTTGGCTAAACATTGGCGAAGATATTGTATTGGTAACTTTTCAGGGAGGTGTTTTCTAATTTGTGACTTTCTTGTGACATGGTCATGGTCTTATTTGTTCCATTTTGTTCTTTTTCGCCAGCAAATCACTACTTTCGGATCAGTTCAACCTTTCCAGCTGTACTTTACTTGCGATTTGACGTCGTGGGGAATAATTAAGAACTCCTGGGTTTTATTCGTTACCCTAAATAGTTCTGCGAATAGAAACAAAACAGCTGGAAATTAGCATAGCGTACATGAAAACGTGATTGGTCATGATGTCGATGTTCCTCTGACTGGAAACTTCGTGCATTTTGAGGCCGTTCGGTCATGGTGGGGTGGATATGATATAAGTATATGGATTATGAAGGTGGCAACGAACAACATGAGGGCGCACAGATGTGCACTGATAAGCGTCGAATAAGACGAATTGTAAAAGTCATGGAAACTGTAAGCATTAAATGACCGGTAAAGCGGTGAAGAAAATGGCGGTCTTATTGTCGCTTTGTCGTCGCACGTGCTTTGTCATGGGCGGGGAAGATAACTCTTTGTTCTCATCTGCAAGAATACCATGGCTACTAAACTGATCTGCAAAACTTCTGTTTAAAATCTCAAAATGTTTCCATGGTATCAACTGTTTTTGTGTTTCGTCAAACAAATTGTGACATTTTCTTATTTATTGGAACTTCATGGGAAATAAAAAATTATAAAAAAAACCCAGAACAAATAAAGATTGATAGGGACCTGCAATAATTTTTTGGGACATTTTTTACATATTGGTTGGTCTGAGCCGGCTCTGATCCGGATTAGATTTGTGTTTGCGTTTACACGGGCAGAAAAAGGTATACTAAATCTGATCCGGATCAGAATAGTCCGCCTTTTTTGACCCACCAAATTTGATGGGTAAACAATAATCCGCATCAGTTTAGTTCACCTACAAGTGGCGTTGTTGGAATGCAGTGACGTTTTCTTGGAATGCCGTGACGTTTTTCCATTGTGTCGCCGTTCGCTCAAGCTAGCTTGCAGTGTGCCAAGATTCCCTCGCCGCTTGCCGGCAGGGCTGTCAAAAGTGCCGTGTAACCGCAAGCAGTCATTAATTGGCGAACTTAAAAAAGCCAGCTCTGGTGCGGATCAGAGCCCGCTCAGTTTAGTTCATCTTTTCGATGCCCGTGTAACTGCGGCTATAGAAAGAAAGAAAAAAACTCCGAACAAGGTAGTAATCTGGCATAGCTTATATATTTCGGTCTGATTATTCCAGCATCAGTTAAACAAGGCGAACTATATTATCTTTACCAACATGACTTCCTTGTTCGGAATTTCTTCTAGACTATGTTACTCTAAATTGATCTGTAATACCTGTTGGGACAAACAAAGACTTTTGAGGGGTCTATTTTATTCATTTAGGTGATTTTAGAAGCAGATTTAACCAGTCAAACATTGCTTATTTTTTTGTAGCATTCGAGAGCATGTCTAGTAAAACCCATGGAAAGTGAAGGCGTAAATGGTCCCTAATTCAGCACTTTAAAATTTAAAATTTACAAGATTTTATGACCTGTACTATGAGACCACGTTTATAAATTCCCCGTACAGGTGCACTTGTTCAGGTAGACGTTGAAGACGTTAGAAAAACATTAGGTAGGTAATAATTGAGTTAAGTATAATGATGGCTGAAAAATGTATAATTAGAAAATGTCGGTCAGATTTTGTATAGATTCAAACGTGTCGTGCCTTAAAGCTCAGTCCGAAATAACGACTGTGACACAGACAATTTGTTTGTATACATTGACTGAACTATGTTATTTGGTCCACGAAAACCTCAAAGTAATACAAAAATGTTATTTTTTGCAGCTTACTTCAGGTCTTTTTTGTAGTTAAAAAGGAAATCTATTGTCAGCTTAATTGTAGGCCTATAGTATGCTATATTTTGAAAGATGTTGTACAACGATAAACAGAACGAAAATACAAGTGCACTAACACGGAAATAACGTGTGTTGAGATGTGACACGTGCCGAAGGAGAATCAGTGTTTATTGAAAAGGTTATACAACAAATGTGTAATTAACCACAGTCAAATATCAGATCACCGGTGAGCTACAGTATCTAGAAACTTGGCACCAAAACGTGACTAAAGAAACCCTAGCTCAATAGGCCTCCGCAACGCGCATGCGTGCTTGACAATGATACAATTAATACTTGAACGTGAACTGTTATCCATAGTTTGACAGAAATAGTTCCAAAAATAAAATAAGTATTTTCTTTTTTGTGAGTGTGTTGTCCGTGTACGGTGGAACACTGGAAAGAAACCTTCAAGGTGTGCATCACGAATTATGGTAACAATTACTTAAAACTATAGAGATGAAAAACATGTGTATAAAATTATTTACGGATATTTAGACATGTCGGATATTAAGACTGATCAAAACATAAATTAACAAACCACAATTCAAACTTTTAGAGGTAGTTTAAATCAGGTAGTAATTCGCGAAGCTGCTATTTATCTATTTTCTTTACTTGGTTAATTCGGGACGAACCCCGTAAAACAACCCTCGTTCTCCGCAGATAACATAAATGTTCGTTTCTATACCCAGCAAACACTGCAGCCTGTACATGCATATCGGGTACAGTTAAGAAAAATAAAGGTGCAACTCTGAACCATCTCATCCACGGCACGGCACCTCGCAGCTTGAACGCAACGAGACTTAGCATCACTTGCTTTGCAGGTTCACAATTCACAAGCCCCTTGAGCTGGTCATTAGTAACCATCTTTCAAAACCTCCAGCCAGGATTAAGCCTTTGTGTCTCCGCTTTCAACAGTACAATTTCACTATAGCCCCAAAGAGTGAAAAGATAACCCTGCTGACTTTATGTCAACACTTCCCAAACAACAAATGGAGAGACACTGATTACAGTAACCATATCAGCAGAACAATTCGTACATCTTATCACTCAAATGCTACAATTAAAGATGCAAATCTTCAAAAAGTGTAATCGAATCTGCGCAAAGTGGTGTGAAATTCCAAACTTAAACGCTGGTTGCATTTAAACCGTGGTATCAAATTATTTCTAACAAAACCACTGACAGTATTCTTATATAACTTATTCAACATACACTCTACATGAAGAACTGACGAACATGTCCTACGAGGACAAATATTGGTATTAGCCGAATCATTACAACTGACATCAGTACAACTTGCCCTTGAATGACCTTAGCCAGGGAATCACCAAAACACTTCGTAGGAAAATATGGTTTCCAGGGATTGCTATTCTTGCTGAATCCACGGTAAAAAAAAATTGCCTCGTTTGTCAAGGAAAGATAAGAAAAGTAAAATCACAGTCATCGACAACAGATGTGTGATATATCAGTCTCCCTAGATTGAGATTTATATGGACGTTTTAGATTGGTTTCGTAGAGTGAATATCTACTCGTAACTGTCGATGATTATTCTAGATTTCCGTTTGTAGAAATCATCTCTTCAGTCTCAGCAAAACTCGTTTTTCCAGGCTCCAGCCAATGACAAAATATTTGCAATGTTCGGAATACCTTGTGCTGTCAAAACTGACGACCAGCCACCATTTTACAGTAACTAAATTCTTCAATTTCGCTTATCACCTTCGGTTCCCTCACCACCAAATCACTCATGAGTTCCCTATTCGTTTTTCTATCATGGGTGGAAAACCCGATGACGAGCCAATATTTCAAAGTAAAGAAGTCTACACTATTGCTTATCACCTTCGGTTCCAATTCCTCAAATTCACTCATGAGTTCCCTTTGGAAAAAACTATTCGATCTTCTTCTCATGTGGAAAAAGAGATAGCAAATAACAACGCTTCACAATGCTACGTAATTAGACCTTCAGAGCAACAGTGCATTGCACAACGTGGCAGTCACCTTCAAACCAAGGTACAAGACATTACAAAATCATTAGAAAATAGTTTTAGTTCGTAGACAAGACCACAAAGCTACGGACGAAGTATGCATATATATGAACACCCTTCAGTCAAAGAAGCCAGTATGCAATGTGGGTACTTTGTTCTTGCTGGACAGAAAAAGTCAACATGTCCACTCCAAGTTCAACAGCCCAAGCCGGAACTTAACTTATAACTAGAAACAGTTCTTGTTTCAAATATGCTAACACCAATAGCTGTTGCTCGAGAAGAATCAATGGTTGTGATCACGGCCTATCTTTATCCCTGTTCCGCACACAGTTTAACAACCCGAAATAACCCCAGCGTGATAGATGTCCAAGGGGATGAAGGTTATTAGTCAACCAGGTAATGTAAACAATTAATAAAAAAAAACCCAATCTTTTCAACTGGATTATATTAGTCAGCATATATACCAACGTTGCGACATTAATCTAAACACCCTGCTGAAGGCATTGTATTAATGCCTCAACGTTGGTATATATATGTTGACAAATATAATCCAGTTGAAAAGATTGAGTTTTTTTATTTATTATTTTTATGATAGATGTCCAAGGCACTTTCCCATGGAAAAAATGTGATTTCAAATGCAAATTCTTACCATTTATTTTTCAAGTTAAATTCTATTAATAGTGGATTAATATTCACTGTATGGTCATTTTAAAACGCTTAATGCTGTTGTATTGGAACAGTCTGTGTGAACAGGTTTATTCAGAACTCCGTTTTCACCGAGCTCATTTGTTAGTGTATGAAGTTAATGTGGAAAAGGTTATTCCAAATGTTTAATCAATTCCAAGAATTGTTTGTTTTTACAATTGCCTTAATAAACATATCTTTGATGGATTTGCAAGCTATAGGTATACTGATATAAGCATACCTTTTGAATCATTGCTTGAAAACGATTTACTAGCTCAGCAATATACCCAGAAGTTGAAAAGTATAATTTCATAAAGCATTACTCCATATTCGTTTATCTACGGGTGAAATTTTTTATCAGTAATATTTAAGTGTTATATACCTATTATATTATGTAATTTTAATGGTTAAAACAACAAATTGATACTGTTAAATATGTTTCAACTCATTATTGTTATATATACATGTCAGTTTGGAAACGAATTTAACAATTACCAACACTACCATATAACGGGTCAACATGACATACCTTGACCAGGAATTAGGTTGTGTTATCTAGTAAGTAACTTATGTAACATACTTACGTGGTATCTAATTCCCCTGCTATCAACGATCAACTTAAATGCTAATTTTATTGTACTAAACTCTTTGACCAGCTTAGTCAATCGGTATTATCTTTAATACCTTGATAAACTGGGATACTGGCCAACTATTTAAGATGGGATGGAAATAAAGAGTTGAGAGTTATCATCTACAATTCCTGTGTTGCGTTGTTTTTTGTGTCTTTCCAATTATTTTTAAAACTATATACTGTCGTATACATAAGCATATTAAAATAGGCTCGTACCTTTCTCTAGTTTGAGAGGAATACGAACACTAATGCAATGGCACGTTATCCTTGTTGTTGTCGTAGTAGTCTTTCCAAAAAAAAGTGCGCTGGCGAATGAATCTTCTACATTAACTACAAACTGATTTAAAATTAAACAGAGAGAAAGTGTTATCACTGGACCGATTTAATTGAAGTCTGTAAAAGGCAGACAAAACAGGCAAAATCGTAAAGGACATATATAAGACTTATATATAAGTCCTTATACTGCCTAATCAGCTATAACGTATTCGCCACAAACAGATATAATTCTCTCTAGGTCCACAACAAGATGGCCTGTCAACACCTTAGAGTCAAAGACTCGACGGGAGGGAGAATGATTTTATGCTCTGTTTTAGAATGACTTTTAAGCTTCGCCTACACAGTTATTTGGACTCAATTCAAATCTCGAGTTGCCAAGTTCTCGACATTGACGATTCTAGATTTAAGCTAAAATCTCGAGTTGTTGAGTTGTTCAATTTCTTATCCATTTGGATTGTACATAACCATATGGATTTCATGTCTACCAATCACATGCATGGGCGTTCGTTAACTGTTAAAACTGTGTGTTAACAGTTTTTTTTAAAGGTGAATATAAGCAATGCTAGGGCAGGTGAATTGTTTATACAATATTAAAATTTGTTTGTTTAAACAACAACAACAAAAACACCTCAATCGATTGTATGTTATGTTTCATAACGTTAGATTTTTATTTTACGTTTAATATATTTATGTGTAATATTTGTTTCAATTTGTTGTCAATTCTTATACGTTTACACGATGATTGTATTCTTTGCAATATTTTTAATTTTCTTATGTACAATAAATAAATATATAATATATCTTCTGAGTTGAGTCACAAACAACACACACATATACGACTGTGTTAGGTTGCATTATTGTATTTCAAAGAATGAAATTCGGCAATATAAAATTTAAACCGTCTCATGAACAAATATAAAAATATTGGTAAAGCCGAATTTTAGAGCGCATATTACAAATGTACAATAGATATATCATTCTTACATATTTATGCGAAGATTTATTTGCAAATTTTAATATTTTTGTTCTTTACGAAATATACGAATATATTTATGTAAAAGCATAACATATTTCATCCTTTCATTTTTCTTATGTTTTTGTATTCGGCCTCCGCCCTCTGCACAAGGGCAGTATCTTTGGTTGATTGATTGATTGGTATTTTACGCTGTGCTCAAGAGTATTTCACTTACCTAACGGCGGTGTATTCCAACTATAGGCAGCGACTAACACAACCAAACAATGTGAAGTCACTTTAAGTGTAAGCTCTGTTGGAAAGATAATGTTCCTCTCTTGGTAAGCAGGTCATCGTGAATGTAAGCTTGCAACATGCTCTTTGGAGTTTAATTTCATGCTGCCATATTTAGCAATTATCTTTCCAATGTAACCAACGCTTGATGTGTTGTTACATTACTTGGTTGAGTTTCTGTCACTGCTTTCAGCTGACATACACAGCGGTCAATATTATAGAAATTGAGCTCGGCGTTTAAAATCAATCAATCAATCAATAAATGTACACGGCCTCTTCTGTGGGCTTTTGTACAATACATAAATATACAATATCAAACACTTCTGAGTTCGAACAAACATACAAATGTACGTCCTTAGTTGCATTATTTTTACAGAATGCAATTTCGCAACATAACATTTAAACTGTTCTATGAACACGTATAAATATAAAGGCAATAAATATGTATTTGTAGAATGCAAATGCAGAATTAAAGAACACATAATACAAATGCAAGAAACAAATATAATTTTTCTGAAAGCAAATACCGAATTTTAGAACATAAAGAACGTCTTTATGCAAACATATTACAGTTTATAAACATATCTAATTTATTGAACATATAAACTGGTGACAGGAGTAAGCTGTAATATTAGAACATTATACTTATGCCATGCCTAAGAAACTAACAACTCGGCAACTCAAGTTTCCAGAATAAACCTCTAATTATCGACTTCGACATTTTCTTGGAATCAACTCGATGGCGGGAATGAGCTTCCATATAGCTATGCAAACCGATCCTGGTTAAATTACAGTATTGACGAACCCACGCCTTTAGTCATAACAGATAGTTCAATTCCCTGGTCAAGTCTTGAACAATCATGCCAGGCATGTTAAGGCTTATTGCAATTCTTCAGCAATATACAGAAAACTAAACTAACAAGTCCGCACTGCGAGACATGCCCCGTGGCCTGCAGTAATTACGAATCATGTGGCTGCAGGCTTTGAAGCATGTATTATTAAAATATGCCTCAAAGCCTTGACATTTTGTGCTGTATGGATTTATAAACTCGCTTTTTAAGAAAACCATGGTAAAATTGAAAATTCTGGCTCCGTTATGACTTACGTAGTACTATCAGGTATATATTGCCCAATTTTCAGAACAATCCTAACATTATTGACAGAGAAATAGTTCATTTATTTAGTGTATCATCAAGAACAACAAGAACAACAACAAAAGCGCCAACAAGATAGTGAGTCAGATATAGACCCCGTTCACCACGGGGTAAAAACGCATATATGTAACCTCACACTGTAACCTCCCACAGGTGCAACACTGGCTCATGCACGGTCACTTTTTAATAGAACGACATATACATGTAGCTTGCGAATTTGAAACTATGTAAACTTGATTAACTTAAACAGAAGACACATATATTATAAATCGATATGTGGATTAAACATTTTGCTCCACTTAATCAGGAGAGACTCCTTCTGGTACAGCTCTATAAACAGCGTCAGTTAAATATCATTTATCTATACGGAAATCTAATCAGTTGTTATAATACATAATACTTATTTTGCTACCAGGCCCAAACGTACAACATATCCAATATCATGTATCTATCCAGCTATTACAGTTAATATATATCTAAATACCTTACATAGCTACTCGACTTATAAATGCATAAATGTATAACCAAATGACAAGTGTATAAAATGATAATGTTGTATTGTATTTAAAGATAGGCTTCTTCTGGGTAATAAAATGAATTGAAATGAAATGAAATGAAACTTGTTCTATTTCGGCGATATTATACAGTTATGGAGTTTTGGTGAGGTTTATACATGCAGTGTTACCCAGACCCACAGGACTTAATATAGGCCAAAGTCTAGATGAACTTCTGTGGGTCTGTATAACTCTGTATAGACCGCATTAAAAGGGTTGAACTGTTTTATTTTATGACGATCAGTAATAAGCATACCTTATAAGCTGACAGCTGAGATCGAAGCAGACATCTTTGACACAGCTTAAATAAAAAAAGAAAATGGTATAGCCGTCGGCGATTAGTTGAAATTTGGCGAGGTGTATAACAGCTAGAGTTATACACCCTCGAGTCAGTATTACTGGTTACACATTGATCACGTGTTACATTTCAGCCAATGCATGATCCAAAAAATATGATATAAACAGTAAGTCATGTAATAAACATATTTATTGACTGATGCAGGGTCATACACGGGAAATATAAAACATTCATGCGAGAAAAGACGCATGTCGTTTGTGACCTTTGTGCACATTGAGCTCAAGGTTTTAGTATAAAAACCTATTTAGTTTCTATTGTTTGTCATAGGCGTTTTTAAAAGGATATACGGATTTTTATGACCGTCTTGAAGCTTGTAAATATTAAAATAAAACTACAGTTACAAATGCGTCCTCATCAATGTTTGGTTTCGATCAAAATAACCTCCCCTAAAAATCTTACATTTTGTTCGCCGGAAGCCTATTTACCGCCATATGCACAAGTAAAACACAAGCAAACATGGGATAACCGAGCGAATTTCATATGGCTTTAGATGCACAAAGTTTAGTTTTGGAGTACATTGCGTTCTGAGGGTAAAACAATAGAAACTATGGAATTTGTCTACATTGGCAGTTTGACCCAAAGGTTGTTAAAAAGTTCTGGACAAAATCGCAATGATGTTATCACGTCCGAGGTGATCTTCGCAAAACATTCGAGGACTTCCGAGTGGATCTCGAAGAGTTTGTCTGGAGAATCTGATGATTCGTTGTCCCCGTGAGGCATAACAAAACTCTTATGTTTTTCAACCTCTGTATAGTTGTTCATGACCGACATGTACATGTGAAGATATTGTGGATATTTCAAATTGTTAGTCTTCATTAATTTTAAAAGCTACCAGGTGGTACCGGAAGAAGCTGAATTTTTCCCCGTTAAAAGATTAATTCCTTGGTGTATAACGCCGTGCTCGTGCATGGGTATTTCGCATATTCCAACAGTTAGAAGAAATAAAAACTACCAAATTCTGTGAAATCACTGCCAGTGTTAGCTCTGTTTGAAAGATTTGCTTCCTATTCCTCCAGTGCTAAGCATCTGTATTAAAACCATGCTTGTGAATAAATTTGGAATTTAAAAATCCAATAAAGTCTTGTTACATCACGAAAGCCATTGAAAACGAAGAAAAAACTGAATGCGCCTGCGGATCTATCTTTGAAAATGCATATAAGTTTATATATAAGCTTCGGAGAGAACAACACTATTCTAACCGTGAAAAATAGCGGCACATAGAAACTGAGAAATAGAGAAGGTGTTAAGATACGAACTGGTGGAAACGAATTGACACCTATATACTGAATGCAACTTTTCCCCACCTGCACATTTGTAACACCTAGTTAAGCCTAGCTCGTTCTGTCGCTTTGTGTATGACTTCTTTATGTAACAACGCACACGAATATATATAATGCTTTTTTTCCTCGGTTTTGTGATCGCTAGTCTTAATGTTTCAAAATTCTACAGCATGACGTATTTATTAGGAGAAAATCAGCTTAAATTCTCCAGTGATATGAGTATAAGAAAATTAAAGCAGAACCAAACATTGATTGAATTCTGGGAGCTTCCTATGCCCTGTTCCTAAGGGGCATCAGGAAGCCAATTTAATTGTAGTGGATTCATGTAGTGCGTGTTGCATTTCAATTGGGGACGGAATCAACACAGAACTTCTGAACGAGAGGAGAATAATAATAATAATGGAATGTGTATTTCTCTTAAGCTTACACAGCTCATGAAGACAAATGTTTATACATGTTTTAGTTGATGACGGACAAAACATATACTATTCATACAAACATTAAGATTTAATACCTCTCAGGTCATGTAAATATAATATACCATATACATGATTTGATTAGGTCCATGTATTGTCAAAAATTAGGGAAGGTTTAATGTCACCAATATAAGTGAAATATCCTAGATCACTTATAATAGACACAAATAAATATTATTCGAATAACAATACTTAAGGGTTATATAATAAACATGTTCTGTATCGTGCTGAAGTTGTTAGGCCTAACAAAACCATATGTTGGTCTGCCGCCTTTGAAATTCATGAGATCTAAAAAGCTAACCGGAATTGTATACATCATTGCATATAAATTAGGGGACAATACCAGAATGGATAGCGTTAATTTGCCGATCTTGCTTTGGTCAGATCAGCTCACCATATATATGCTTGCAAAAGATAAGCTTTGGTCTATACAGGTTGAGATAATAGGCCATCTAAGTCTCGTTTGCTACCACTTGATTTCCAGGTATTCCTCCTTGACACTCTGCATGGCTGTGCGTTTTAAATATACTAGAGGTCTTTCAGATCGGTATTTCTTTTGCTTTGCGTAAAGTTTTAGGATTGGACGGGACAATTGTCGCCTTTATCAGTTTCAGTGTGGTGTTGTTACTAAAAAAGAATACACTCGAGTATGGAGAGGTTTGATAACATTGACTATAAATAAGGCGACAACAAAACACTTTGTACTTTTTGTACTATATGCTACTAGCTTTCGGAGATATACTCACTCCATCTTTAGGTAGATAGTAAAAAATTATATTGGTTTGAATGGCGCATTCAAATCTATTTAATAGATTTATGCGCGCCACATAGTAAGACATTGATTTTACACATGGACATATACAGGAAAAAGAACAATAGTCGTATTTATATGCTAAACTAAATTAGTGTAAAGAAACAAGAAAAACATGGACTTGCAGTAGAGAAAGGTATAACCATAAATAAAGCATGCAAGGCTGTTGGACAGGTGGTCATTACATAAATAACAAGAGAGGGGGGGGGGGGGGGGGGGGGTAGT
>JAVFBZ010013372.1:0-11908 GCA_032466195.1 Katharina tunicata | reverse complement strand
TTGTCAGTGTGGGTCGTGGGGTTGTGTGGAATAATACAACGCTGAGTGGAAATCCGGCGACGGCAGATTCGGTTAGACGTTATTTGACTTCTATTAGGGAGGAACAGGCACGCTCTCATGTTTTGCCGAGACAGGCTAAACCTTTGTTTCCCGGTAAGTTATACCACATATCTTCATATATTGGTCGTGAGCTTCAACGCCCTGATTTACGACTCACTCAGAAGTTCGTTTTATCGAGAGATTAGGCATTCTTCAAACTTTGCTATTTTGCAGGGGAACGTACATCTGATCTCACATGTGCTGTAGCTCAGGAGGTACGCCGGTTGCCCGACGGGTCTGGTTTTGTTTTCAATCATACTTTTGGCAAAACACTTAGAGGTTCAGGGAAAAGCAATACGTTTGTTATAAAGAGGTGCAAGAATAGTGTTATTTGTCCAGTGGTTGGATTAGAGTCGTGCACGGAGTGTGCTCGAGGGATGGGTATTGATCTAACACGGGGTTATCTTTTTCGCCCGATTTTGGAGCCGGTCCGAGTTTTGGACGTCAAGTTGTCCTATTCCGCTGTGTATGACCGATTAAAAAAGACTTACTTGGTGGACTTAAGAATATACGAAGGTGAAACTCCACACAGTTTTAGAGGAACTTGTGCAATCACTATGTCTTTAATGGATACTACGACTGTGGACGTGGGTGATGTTATGCGACATGTTGGCTGGTTTACAGCTGAGAGCGCCAGGTATTATGGTCGATCGTCAATGCTGAACGATGCCAGTAGGGTTGCTAAAGGTTTGGCGGAATCTGTTAATGATATAGATAAAATAGAGAAGGTGTATAATCGATGCGGTAACTTTTTATCGGCAGATAATTCTTTTGGGTAGAAATGACCCTGGAGGGGATCGAATGTGCTTTGGACAACAAGAGATGGTGTATTGAGGACTTATATATACGATATCAATAAAGTATGTCATAATAAACTTTTTCTTTGTTATGTTGAGAGGGGAAGGGGTAGTATTGGGAGGAGGGAATTAGAGAATGGGGTTTGAGTATTGGGGGTTTAGATGGATAGAAGTGTTGGGGTTTAAGATACGTATATACGGGGTTTAGATGAGTATATACGGGGACTAGGAACGTAATTTGGTCGGACTGCATGTGGATGTTTAAGATGTCTCCACTTCTTACCCAGATCTTAAACACTGATAGCGCAGTCTGCTGGATGGCGCTTATGATACGCGTACATCCTAAGCGACACCTAGCCGACAAGCAGCTATACCCCCCCACTTTGACTTGGAAGACCAAGATGTATTAGTCAGAGCGACTGGGAATGGAACATGCGTTGGATATCTCGGTTCTGTTAATTGGCTGCCCTCCCACCCACCCACATCCAACCTTGAGAAGCTATACAGCGGATTGCTCTATCTATGTGGTGACCAAGATGTCTCCACTTCTTACCCAGAACTTAAACACTGATAGCGCAGTCCGCTGGATGGCGCTTATGATACGCGTAGAACTGACTAACATCTAGTAGCCCGATTGGGATTATGTTGTATCGAGTTATGTAGTTCTCCATACACTATGATCTCAAATATTCAACACAGCTCACAAAGACTATAACTAATAGTAATATTCCAAATCACATGTCATTATGTCAATGTGTGAACTTACACGTTTTGCCCCTACTTCAAAGTATGCCAAATAAGGAAATGATCGGATTGTCTCAAACTGTATTGGTACATATATGTTTTGCTTACTCATATCCATTTTGAACTTTGCAGAAATGGACTAATCCTCTACTTTGACTTGGATTGTTTTTCTTTTCTTTTCAACAGTGAAGTTTTACCGTCGTATTTATAGGGCGTTTGGAGATAGCTTCTTGTTACCCCGTACGACGCAAAACCCAAATAAAACAAACAAACCGTCATCTATAATATGTATAATAATACATTCCATAACGTGACCTCATTAAATAAAATCCTTTTTTAACATATTCCAAAATTTCTAATAAATCATGATTTGTCTAATGTAATGCAGATTGATTTAACTTTGTTTCGCCTATATTTCCAACTAAACACATGTGTTTATATGGCCTCGTGCCTGAATATAATTTTCTTTAAACTTGATTTGTTTAGTTCTGCGGTTTCATTGATGATTAAAACTTAAGTTGCATTTATTTAGCTCCACTACACATGGACCATTTAAAAAAAAAAGGAAATTATTTCATTTGTTCTTCTTTCTTTATTGTTTTGTCTTTTTCCTTTTCTCTGTCTTCCATAGTTCCTTAAAACATAAACGTGTGTGTATCAACTGTTTATGTATAAATAATAATATTCACACACCAAGAATACTCTTGGTCCACACTATGTTAATTTTGTATAATTTTCTATATGCAACTGCAGATGATTTACAATTTCATATATTCTGACTATTGGAGAGCATCAGAAAGCCTTTACCATGGAACCACGGTCTTCTTTTCAAATGAAAAGTAGTTTTAAGACTGCCAATGTTAAATTGATTATTTTCTTATATGAGGGAATAAATGTGTTCTGTCATTTTTACAATTTGATAATACTAATTGATTTACCATGCCTATTACTGTAGATCTCATTCCCGTTTTCACGACCCTTAATTGTGACAGGGAGGATTTGGTACCAGACCTAATCCAATTACCATTCTATAATGAATCCAATAATATATTTAATAATAAGTCAAACTCAAATAAAAACCATTATTTAGAAGGATTCGAACATCTGTCCTTCAACCCTCTACATTTAAACGTTATTAAAAAATCCTCATACTTAACATACGATGGCTTCGCTGACTACATATACTGGAATATTATTGAATCAAATCAAATCAGTTATCATTTGGAAGAACCTTTTATCAAACTCTTAGCATCCCCATCAACAAACTCCTCATCCCTGTCCTTTATTTAGATAAATGCGAGAAGTCTCAACAAACATTTTATTGAAATTCATGCTATGCTTCAAAATCTTGATTAAACATTTTTTGTTATAGGTATAACTGAAGCATGGATTGATTCTTCGAATAATGATCTCTTGCAAATAGATGGCTACAAACCATTTTATAAATATCGTGAGAACAGGAGAGGTGGTGGTTTAGTGTTGTATGCTCTCCCGAGACATTAGGGGAGTTCGTATTGCGTGAAGATCTATATACCAATGATAATGGTGGACATTATGAATCTGTCTTTATTGAATCCACCGTGTCCCATGAACAACAACTATTTGGATTATTGAATCGCCCACCTGGTAACAGACTTGGCATTTTCAATTCTCACCTATCTCATACTTTACTAAAAATAACAAATGAAAACAAAAAATGCGCTCTTCTAGGCGATAATAACATATATGTACTCAAGGCAGATAGCCATACACAAACTAAATAATTTGCTGAGTTAATGCATAGTAATTACTTAGACCCACTCAAGTTACGTCCCAAACGGCTACTCTAAACATTTACCTTAACTGTCATGAAGACGATTTATACTCTAGCTACCGATATCAACGACCATTTTCTAATTTTTCATTTCACCAAAAAATACATCGAAAATAAAAGAATAGATTGTAAAATATGTAGAAGAGCATACATACTCTGTTCCTGCCAAAGCGATGTTTAAGAAACAGGTCTTAAACCACAATTGGAATTCTGTATGCTGAAAGTGCCTTTGAAAAGTTTATTTTCACCTTAACAAAAATGTACGATGAGTGTTTTCCATACATTACCAGTTCTTACACTACCAAGAAATGGAAAAAAAAAACCTGGATCACATTAACTATTTTCAAATCAACATTTGAAAAGAATTGTCTGTACAGACTTCATTTAAGAAATAAAAATAATAACTCTACAGAAACATATAAGCAATATAGAAACAAACTTATCTACGTTATTCGCTCTGCCAAACATAAATACTATAAAGACAAATTTAACAAGTTTTCAAATTTGTAAATAATCTGATGCAAACAAATAAAAAGCTCTACTGATGTTTTCAAAATCAAAAAGTGATACAAGCGGCCCAACCAAGGCTGCTAACAGTTTTAATCATTATTTTACTGAAATAGGAAACAAACTAGAACGCAATCTCCGTGTCACGAAATACGCGATTTTTCAAAACATCTATTTAACTTCCTAAAAGATGCAACTTAATTTAATCTTTACACTGACATTCCATTGCCCTTTGTGTAAGGCAGCACGAACATATAGCATGAACAATATCACTAGATTTGTGTAGTAAAGAACAGAGGTCTTCCTAATTTACCATAACTTTTTTATTCCTGTTTACTATAACTCTTCAGGTATGACTAACTCTCTAAATTTACAATGAACTCATTCACAGCAGGAAGCCAGCTAGGATAGTAGTTAAGGACTTGTGTTTCAGCTGCCAGGAGCAGTCAACTTAAACAGTGCGAGTAAGAACATTCCAAAGAGTGACATTTTCCTTGAGAAGTTTTATTTTCCTTTTACTGGTGTAGAGCAAAGTAATGTCTAGAAATTATTGACCAGGAAATAAATATTTGTTTCACGAACTGTCTTCTGAATAATTACTCCTTGTAGCTTGCTCTCGCTACACTCTCTGCCTCAGCCATTTATTATACGGATTTTCTCGCAAACCAAATCGCAGAAGACTTTCAAATTGAGCCATACATGCCGCTTGGAATAAGAAACATCATATACAGCCTCAACAACTCTTCTCCAGGCATTGATACTACGTCCGCCTCTAATCTAAAAATGATTGCAGATACCAATATTGTGCCACATTATAAATCTTTCGTTTCATTTTGGACAGTTTCCGAAGGCTCTACAAATTGGAAAGGTCACACCTATCTACAAATCTGGTGATAAGTCTTTAATTAGTAATTATCATCCCGTTTCAGTTCTTCCTTTTTTAGCAAGGTTTTCGAAAAAAGTTATGGCTGCTCGAATGGTTACTTTTATGGATAAAAACAATATAATTTCGAATGACCAGTTTGGTTTTAGAAGCTATCATTCAACAACCTCTCCTATCCCTACAATAACTTATAACTAATGCAAAAGATTCTAAACAGTTCAGCGTTTTATTATTTCTCGATTTAACCAAAGCATTTGCTACTGTTAACCATAGTGTATTGCTAGTAAATTCAGCTATTATGGATTTCGAGGCAAACCTTCACTCTGGTTTCAGAGTTACATTTCTTCTCGCATGCAATGCACTTCTCATCGTAATAGTCATTCTAATCGCTTACCAGTGTCATGTGGAGTCCCTCAAGGATCAATTCTCAGACCATTATTATTCCTTACTTATATAAATGAAATCGTTAATGTCTCCAGTGTCTTAAACTATATTATTTGCAGATGACACTTGTCTCCATATGCAAAAAAAAAAATTGAATCACTACTAGAGAAATTAAATTGTGAGCTAACGAAAAGATGCGATCGGCTGTCTGCAAATAGGTTGTCGCTCAATATCAGTAAAACTGTGTTTATGATAATAAAACCCACAAGAAACGGTTCTGTAAATATTCTAACCAACTTAAAAATGTTTCATTTACCAATCGAACAAGTTTATACTTTCAATTTCCTAGGATTTTTTATTGATGATAATTTTAACTGGTTAACTCATATAAATAATATAAAAACCAAATTATCAAAAAATATCGAGGAAATAAACTAGACGAAACACTTGCTTAATCACAGAACCTTCTCTTATTCTCTATTACTCCCTTATATTTCCTTACCTTTCTTATGGCAACTTAATCTGGGGTAATACATGATTGACTCACCTGAGACCACTCATACTTCTCAGAAAAAATCTGTCCGTGTTGTCACAAATAGCCATTGTCTTGAACATATTCAACCATTTTTTTATCAAATTTAAGATTTTACCACTTATTCTAGTAAATGACCAACAACGTTTATTATTGTTTATGCACAAATTTTCCCATCAGACAGATTATATTCCCAAAATAGTCTGGTTCCTATTCACAAGAGTAACAGCTGTAGATGCATATCCTATCTGTGATTCTGGTAATAATCTCTATATTCCGGCATATAACAATAATATTAAAACGCTTTGTTTTGGAATTGAAGGTCCTAGTATCTGGAACAAATTACCTCCCGTATTACAAAACAGAATATCGTTGTCGCTATTTAAATGCAAATTAAAAAATTATCTTTTCGTTAGCTTGGATTCTTCAACTGGTGTGAATCTTAGTGTTTAATAATCAGTATATACATATGTGTGTGTGTGTGTGTTTTATTTTTGCTGTTATCCAGTTGAGTTGTGCCTATGTCTGTGTACATACAGTGTACATGTTATTATATATACTTATTTGACCGACGAATTTTCACCGCCTTAATCTATAAACTAATTTAGAACAAGTCCATTGGGGTTTCATTCCCACCGATTACGATCACGATTTGTTTTCTTCCCAACCAATGTTGATTGTTGTTTATTCCATTCTTAACATACCGTAATATAGCATATAAGTCAGATCACGTAATGAAAGACATTCCTTCCACTTCCGGTTTCATGATACTTTTTTATTTAGATATTAATCGAATGGGAAGTTAAAAAGGCGATCATTGTCCATACGGTCCGATAATTGAACCATAAGGGAGGGAAACATGATTCTGACCGACCACTTTAAAAGCCTATACATTATGTGGTGTGAAAGGTGAACTGCCTACACTCGGTGTCCAGAAAAATCAAACACTAGAGGGCTAGTTCATAGATTTTATGAAAATTTCAATCGACTATGGGGAAGATATCATTTTCTGAAAGTATAATTAGAAGCCGCAATGATTGTATTAACTGTATCTGATACAAATAACACCTGTGGCTAAGGTCAAAGCTTTCCTTGGTAATAACCCAAATGTAGCGCTATAATGAACATGGCAATTTCGAAAACCATCGTATATGTTTAACCATTCAATAAACATATACGGATGTTCATATTCATGCGAAATTTCAATCGGAAATCAATTTTCTCCTTTCTTGTGTGACAGATGCTTTAAAATATTCCCTTCAAATGATGCCGTGACAGGATCATTAATGCAATGGCCACGGCATAATTACATTTCTCACTTTCACTACTTGAAAACAATGTCTATATCTATTGTGCTTCTTACGCAAATAACCAATCTTCTGGGTGCGCCTGTGACTTTAAATATTAATGCCGATTTTCCTTTGTCCTATTTCTGTGGTGTATTCTGTATTGCCATTGTGTTTTAGCGCTGTTCGCCCACGGGCTGTCTCGTGGACATATGATTGAAATAGCCGACGTATGGCGCAAAACGACAATCAAACAAACAAACATTCAACAGATACACGATTTCACGCGATACACACACAATGTACACCCTGATACTTCTGTTGTGGGTTGTTTCTGATAGGCTGAAGACTGATAGTGTACATTGAGGACAATGTGGAATGAGATCAAAAAGACTGTCAGACTGAGTGTATTTTCATGTTCTCATTGTCATATCAGTAACGGAAATTATACATATTATTTGTTGTAAGTCTTTCAAGTCTGCTGTGTTTGTCGTAATTGCGGTATTAAGTACGAATTTTATTTAACAATTATGATACGAATAAAATGTATTGATATTTCCATAGGTCATTGGGATAACTATACACATCATGTTACATATTTCTCGACTTATAAAAGAAAATTGTAAGTTTTTGTATAGCTTCCAGAGCGGTTAGATAACCAGGAAGAAATACCTGCTCGATTTGGTTTAAAGTCTCTTAGCCAGTAGATAAGATTACGTTAGGTGATTTTGAGTTTTAAAACAGTAGCTAAGACCAAGATGCTATGAATTTTCATCGACTACATGTAACATGTTCGAGTATTTATTTTCCCAGATTTAAAGAGATTTGCAATTTCCTCTTTTTGTGTGACGGATGCTTTTAAAATAATTTCATCAGATGACACCACGGACTAATCATTCACTTAAATATCGCGATATAGTTACTTCTCCCATTACATGTAATGACTTCCCTTCACTTGGCAAGCATTATTTTTAACACAAAATCACATCGCCTGAACAAATGATGAATGGCTTTCATTTAATATAATTTTCGTGTTTTGGTTTTAGTTTGTTCCCTTTGACACATTTTTCCATGTTTAAAGACACTCAGAGATCATAAAAGTTATTGATTATATGTAATGAGTAATATTTCGGTGATTATCTTTGTCAGGAATTGAAAAATGTCTCCTCAATAATTTACTTGCTCATTATAGCCATATGTGTCAATCTCTAGGACAGCCATTCACTAAGCAGAAAGGGAACAGAATAAGCACTTCGTTTCAATAACCTACTGTAATTCTATGTAGAAATGAGCAGGAGAATATTTTGCAGATTTAAAATCGAGTTTCGAGTGTATTTGTTTCATCAGAGATGATGAAAAGCTGAAATACAATAACACTACTACAGTCATTCCACTTAATCATAAACTCATTATTCTTATCATTTTAAGTGCTGTCAGTTTTTCCATGTTAATGTATTGAGAGATCGTATATTTCAGATCAACAGGGAAAAAATGTCTTCTTGACATCTTGTTGTGTATATAAAGTACTGATTTAATTATATATTTATGTTTAGCGCGGATCTCTGATGAGATGTCGTAAACTGTCTTATCCAAACAAATTTGACTGCATCACATTCTGTAAAGTACTGAACTCCAGTATATTCAAAGCTCCAACCTTCATCGATATTTTCACCTAACCGTATCAATCTAAATTCGTTGTGTTCAGAGAGCTCAAATGTCTGAACAAATGATGTGATTGTGAAAATTGAAGCTGCACACGTGCATTTAACATAAATACTGAAAAATCTAAACACAGTTTAAAACTTAAATTTGAAGTAATATAATTGGTTGTACTATTTGACGTGTAAAGTTACTCACTAAAAACTGTAAATCAAGATTCACTTAGACGTACAATAAGACGTACGCAACGGTTAAATGATGTAAAGGTGTAAAAGCAGATTCAATAACTGATTTTCTAAGGATTTCTCTACAACAATTCATTAGATATGAGAATAACTCAGACCATAATGTGCCGGCTTACTCGCGCCTAGTGAGACGCAGTTAAAAACTTCAGTAATCAAGGAAAGTAAGTCTATTGGCAACATTCTCCACTTGATAATATATTATTTTCTGTCAACCATCAAAAGGGCGTTTATTTCTTTACAGTATGAAGATATTGCAATTCATGGGCCATTAAATTGTTTTGCTATCAGCTTAAATCAGTATTTCACAAGAATCCTATATCAGGACTTATGGTTCCTCTGACCGCTTCATCTCACAACAAATAAATTTACACCGGTAACACTAGAGTTAATTATAAAATGTTGACCATTACTTTGTTGCTTTTAGAAACGTGATCAGAAATTTGCCACTAAAATAACGAGGTCTGCATAGTTAAGAGAATACCCTTACATTAAATGAAGTGCTACGTAAATCATGAAAATGTGCAAGGTGTCTTTAAAACATAATTGTGTCACATATACAGAGAGAGACAGGGGGAAAGAGAGAGATGTGGATATGAGAGGGGAGAGACAGAAGGTGTGCGCTGTTAAGTTTAAACTCAGATTAAAGTGGTCACCTGAAGAATCAGCCATAGTTGTCCTGATAAAACGTAGAAGTTTGGCAACCAAGTTTTTATTTGCAGGGTACAAATTCACACTTCACTGAATATAATTGAAGGAATCTAAAAAAAAGAATTTTAGGCAGTTATCGTTTGGTCCTATGCATTGAGGTGTCTAAGTTGTTAAGGCAGCATGACTTATTGGATGGAGCTATATGTGAGACTATAGCTTTCAAACTTTTCCGCAAACTTCCTTTGTTCATCTCACTTCTGATAAGATGTGCTGTTGTTGTTGTTGTTTTTCTTAAGAAGAAGCTACAACCAGCAATTTCCCTAATGCGAAAAAACTATATATACAGGTCACTTTAACACCAACCAAAGTACCAAACGTTCACCATTTATACATTTAATATAGTGATGTACAATATCGACGAATGATCCCTGTTAGCCAACAGATTTATTTATTGACTGGGGTTTTATACCGTTCTTAAGGTTAATACATCCACAAAACGGCGTGTTAAAGTTACACTCACAAAACGGCGTGCCAGTCCAATGGGTGATGGAAACTACCCTCAACGACGTTAACAAGATATAATGGTACCGCATGACAAGGACAGGGCCCAAGGCACCGGGAGCTCCAGTCAGCCACTCGCTAGCCACGAGAGCACAGCCTAAACTCATTATAAATCTTACATGATATTTTTAACCGTCTGTATTAACCTAAGGTAAGCCACGTAGAACATTATAAAAAGCGTGAAAGAAACAATTGACTTTGATATGGTCTTGTAACAAGTCTGATTATCAAGTCTCATTCCATTCGTCATTTGCCGTTTATTTCGACGAACATTTCGACAAACACGGACACATTTCGATCTTTGGAGTGTGAAGAAAGTTTCCCCATACCTGTTTTAAGAATACATTAAAAAATTACGTAATCTTACACTGAAATTATATAAGATTTGATTTGCGCCAGCAACTGCTTACGTAACAAAAAAACAAAGTTTACTAACGTTCACCCTCTGCTATTAGACTCCCTACAGTACATACTTACCTATTTTAAATGTTGGCGACCCCATTCAATATAATGATTTGCGCCATACCTAAACTGGTTTGTCGTAAAACGTGATTTGATCGTGTCAATCGGGAACAGTTATACCACAAAGATGTATTATTACAAAAAACTCACACAAAAACAACCAAAACAGAGGATGGCACAAATCACAAATTTTGTGTTTAAGTTGGACACATTTCATAAATTGATCACGTTCGTTCTATCGAACCATCCAGCGAACAAAATTATTTGTGAAGAAATAAACGCCAGACAAAATTCTTTCTGACAATCTTATTTCATCTTCATATAATATACTCTGTCAAAACAGAAACGCATAGGAGAAATGCCACAAGAAAGTGTTCAATTTTTTAAATATATCGTTTCTTGTGTACAATGGCCATGGATGATTATGTTTCTCAATGCTTTTGGAATGGGACAACATGGCCAACTACACTGAACAAAAAATTAACACACGTTGTGGTGCGTTTCTGTGGAACATCACAGTACTTATGAGAATAACACACTTTCAATCGCGAAGTTGAGACTAAGTCAAAAAAAAGATTAGCACAATAAAAAAAAACATTGGGAGTCTTAATTATGTTGGGTTACATTCCCTCTTTTAAAAAACGAACTTGTCAAATTTATCTGCTTGAAAATTGGTTGTGAGGATCATTACATGTAACTGCTGTAGACATGTCTTTACAATTCCAAACTGGATGTGTCAGCGCTGTCATGGACTATATTTTAATTCAATTTCGATTTCACATCGATGCTCATCCATACGTCAACATAAAATTAGAAAATGTGCATGTAAAACTAGTTCACATGGGAATTAAACTCATCGAGGCTTAAAATCAAGATTTCTTATAAAGACGCAGATTGCCGTTCCATAAGTCACTGACCTGCTACGGTCTTCATTGGATGCGTGTGCGTGTTGGCTACGTAAAAATGTTCTTATATGCAAGTCATTCTACTGACGGACACACGTTTTAATACTCATTTTGAACTTGAATCGCCTTTTATTGATTCAAAATCTGTATGGAAAACTATTTACAACAGGATGCGTTAAACAGATCTTCTTTGAAACTTAAACCATATAAACGCGAACGACAGACCTAAGAAAAAAAGGATTACAATTCTGTGAATTCCAAACAATTCGACCATAGCTCGTAATGGTAGCGCTGGGGTTTATTGTTTGATTTAAAACCCAAGCCTCCATTTGCCATCGAGCATATCTACTTAAACTGGTCTTTTACTGCAAACCCATGCTGAA
>JAVFBZ010013371.1:0-23879 GCA_032466195.1 Katharina tunicata | reverse complement strand
TTCCTTTCTCTACATTTATAAAAAATATATACAAAATACCCACTAAATTTAAAACTTCTGTCATTTGTCATTCGGGTTTTGTATTATTAAATGCAGTTAAATGTTCCCTTTTTCAAATGAACGAAACCGTAATATTTAATTGACAAATTTGTGTACCATTATATTGACACATAGTTATGAAATGATTTATTACAGTGGTACATTCAGCACAAAGAATTCGTCTTTTCTCTAGTGATTTTCGAGGTAACCATTATAGAAGCGTATCCTTTTTGGTATTTGTAGGAACTCGACTGTCTGTCTTGTTTCTCTTGGAAGCAACAAACAGCTGACTGAAGGATTGCAGAGTCTACACAAGTTATAGTCTTACAAAACGAGAGTGAAAGAGTGTGCAATATGTGAAGACAAATTGTACATCAACGCGACCATTTGTTGTGTTGAGTGATGCTTCTCCAAGCACCTCAGGTTGTGACTGAACGTAGTATCAAGGCACGCAACTCTTTCAGCAGATCCTCATAATGGCCCCATGTCTTAAACCTATGTTTCTCTTTCTCGCCCCGTCAGTCATTCGATCCATTTATCATTCTCACGTCAGATGTATAACCGCCTAACAACCAACAGAAGCCCTACTAGACAGGCGTGTAATATAATACACGTGTAATATAAACAAGGCTGGAGATAGAACACCACCCTGCTTAATGCCAATGTATTAATGACAAAAACATGGTTAACGTGAAAGGTGAATTGGATGGAATAATAGCATTTCCAAATGTATTGTTGAACACTTACTATTATATTGTCGCCTTATACTTTATGTGAACTGTGACCCAACAGATTGGTTAATTGCACAATATGTATCTCTTGTAAGATAAATGAAACCCCAAATATTGTAGAATTCATAATGTATATTTGGAGTTTCGTTTATTTTGTTAAACACAAAGTTGATCTGTGAACAACACAAAGTCTCATGTATATCTTATAAATGCTGCAAATCATGCCTATGCAGTGAACGGAATACTTTCGGTCAGACCAACGCAACTGTGATTAAGTACTTCTTGTGTGTGTATTCGTGCGTCTGTGGCTTTTGTAAAATGGCCATGAACAATGTTTTCCCTGCGGCTATATGCAGAGTTTTGTACCGTTATAAGTCTACTACGTAATCCATATTCAACGGTACAGAACAGTACTGAACAAAATGTGTAATTTTAAGTTTTGGCACTAACTGGTTTTAACTTGTCCTGTTAAGTGATCTTCAATTCTGTTTGGCAAAATTGAACTCTCTGGGATATTTTATGTCAACGACAGTTTGCGTCCAGTCATGGCAGGTGCTATCATACAGTTTTTACGTAACTGCTACCTGATATTGCGCCTTACTTACCAGTGTTTTAGTCATATAATTGTGCGCAAGCCCATGCAGTGGGTCAGGAAACATCTCGGCCAAAAAACACAATACTGGACAATCACATTACATCACAAAATCTGCTTCCTGCTGTCCCACAGCTCAAAACACCAGAATACTGGCAGCTCCCGTCAACCACCCTCTTGATGATAGTTCAACCCTGATACTAATCTATTTATTTATTTTTATTGATATTTGACGTTATTCCCAAGGGTATTTTACTTATAATATGACTGCGCGATGCTGTTGTATGGTGGAAAACCAGGACGAAACCGAGTAAAAATCACCCTGCTATCTTTGCAGCCAACGGAAATATTATCGTACTTCAACACTGTTATAAGAAATAAATACCATGATTAAAAATCATGAAGCTTGATTGAAGTTGCAAATGCTGACTATGTGTGGTTGGACACAAGGGAAACTACTCTGATACACATCAGAAGAAGGCACCGAAATCCTGTCTTACCTCCCTTGATTTCACTTCATCCTTTCAGCCCACTCTGGTATCAATCGCATACTTTCGGTATTTTCCACGACTCCTATTACATTTTACACAAACCGAAAGAGCATAGATAACCTTCTATAACTGTAGATAGTGTAGTCCACAATGGACATATTCGAATCGTATATTTATCGACAAACTAATTATATTCAGTCAATAATGTTTAACACCCAGATAACAATAGGATGTGATTACCTGGTATTTTCAGTCGCACTGGATCTCGTTCATAAAATGGCGACCAGTGGCTGATAATCGATTGAGTCACTAACACTTATGTTTTTAGAGATAACATTTAAACATGATTCATAGTCATTAAACAGATTTTAGCATTTGAAGTTCTCTGCTCAATCGACTCGTAATTAAATAAATACATTTTCAAAGCATGCAGATGAACTATTATAACATCATAGAGTTGTGGTAAACTATCAGTATGACTCAATGCGAACGGAGCGCGAGAAGCTGAAGTCTAAATGCCTTAGTTCGTCTAACTAATTATCATTATAAAATCCAGTATGTTGATTAGTACTTTACGGTGTACCAAAAAGTGAAATACCCTCGAGTATGATGTACAGCACCAACCAAGCAAATATGCGTTTTAACTATGCAATTATTTCAAAGAATGTAAATGACTATAAAACCAACCAACAGTAACTAAAACCAAAGATAACATTCTTCGTGTGAATAGTTTCAATGCCAATTTTAAATCCATAGTTTTCTTCAGAGCGTAATTATTTGCAATGTTTACTTCTTGGTTTTTTATTTGATTAAAAATGATTCGTTTTTCTTTCGAATAAAATGTGTTTCAGTGAATGCACATTTTTAATGTCTATTAATCTGTCATGTTGTTAACTATAGAAATCCGTGAATGATTAAAATCCATTTATCATGGAGTTGTCAAAGCGGGTGCACGACTGCCTAACTGCAATAGGCACAACTATAACAACTGACCAGTGCCAAACATTTTGGTAGTGTAAAACGATATCTGTATGGACATGTGAAAGTTTTAATGTTCTCTCTTTTCATTCTATAAAATTAGTTCATGCAATGAAAGAGTTTAAAACAGCCTGAAACACAATTGAAACAAATGAACAGTCCAATAATATTTTGTAGGCGTATATGCCTTTTCTTTGGTTGGCACACAGCTCCGTGGAATAATTCAAAGACAAACGAGTGCCTCACCTTGGTCAGTTGGCATAGGTTCGCATCCCCTGATGAACGTAAGTTTATAAGGGGAGTTTACCGGTGGCTGAGGAGATCGCGAGGTAGTTTTTTTTTAAGAGGTTTTCATCCATGCACCGACAACGCAAAGCCGTGATATAAATGAAATTCGTTTGAGTTCGACGTTAACAACCAATCAAGAAAAAAAACAATAGACAAAGCAAAGCAAAAATGTGCAAAACATATATATTATATTATTTCATGTAAATTACATATTGTTTTATATATTTGCGTACACAATTTTAGTGGCCAGAATTCATAATAAATAAGACGATTTGTGTAAGCTTAAATTCTGTATCCAGTATGACTATGAGATCAAGATGATGTGTGGATTTCCAGCAAGTCCGTCATCTTTGACTGTGGTGTTTTGCATGTGCCACCATAGGGCTCATCAGATGTAGATTTGATTACAGCAGATACCTTTTTTGTCGATCAGCACTTCTGAGGAGGCGTGGAACCAACACATTTCTCTTCCACATTTGAGTTATTCTGAGTCATATCTATAGGTGTATAATAATCAGAAACTTCAGGACGGACATTTGTGAATAGATGATTAGCGTCCCTAGTATGAGTTCCGCAATGAAACGGATTCAAGGCAATTCTGTCATGCCAGTAAAATGGTGCCCCGGAAAACATGCCGTTGACACTGATGAACCGAGGTGATTTTGTGTCGTTTGACAGGTTGTATATATTAGACTCTAAATCAGCGTGTTGTGATGTCTGCTGTATGATTGATTCTCTGTAGCAAAGATCTGAAATGAAAATAGAAAGGTTTCCTGCATGGTTAATATGTTTATGAAGGGATTTGTATGGAGAGTGGTGTTTCTACGACATAGCTCCGAAAACAAACCAATTATATAAAGAATATTCTTATATTTTTTTCCATTTCATGCTTACGTGATAAAAATAATAGTGAACAAAACCCTATTATTGCTTAACCATATAATTTAAGCATCGTTACTTTTCACCTAAGAATAATACGATCGTATTTGAAAAAGCTTCTTTCAACTTGTGTGGGCTGCAATTAGTGTTTATCTTCGCAATTACCTGTTTTCAACGCTGGTACCTCCGTTTTAAGTGACAGAACAAAACATGAAGTAAAAGTGACACAATGCCGCCACTAAGAACTTTGCGATTTTTGGTCACGGCATACCTTTGACTGTACAATTAATATTCATGGCAGAGATTAGCGCATTCGTCATATATACACACAGGTATAAATATAAATACCTTGTGCACTTCGGGTTCGTTTTATACTTGAAGCTTTTTTTTTTTTGCTTTTTTTTTGTTGAAAGAAAACTTTACTATACACACACATACCTCTGGGTTCGGATTTTATCCTTTGTTCGACAGATGCATCCAATTTTAGAAGTTTCCTCGGGACAGAGTAGCCAAAGGACGCCATTATCGTATCCAAAGAGCTTCTGAAATTGCCAAAAATAAACTCTTGCATAATTAAAGAAAAAGGATTACTCCTATAAAAAAGAACCCAAGGAGCTGTTTATTAATCACGTTCGGACTATTATTGGCCCTTATACAACTCCCAAAAAATGTTCTTGGAAAACGAAAACGAAATATATGTCTTTTACAAAGAGATCTGTTCATACTTTTTCCGATTTCAAAAATTTCAGATAGGGTCTTGTTCAGAAACACCCAGATGGGGTTTTCAGTAAGTTATTGCAAACTGTATGCGTATAGTCCGAAAATTAGTCAGTTCCTAACCCCCCAAACTACTACCAAAATATTTTATTATTGATACGATATCCTATTAGTAAGATTGTTCACACTTTCGTTTACATCCCGACACGCTTGATGCAGCATAGTGGTTTACATCAAGATTTCAGTCACGAATTAAACACAATTATATCGGACCGATCGACCGTTTTTTTTTTTTTGCGGAAGTGCTCTTTGTTTTTATTAAAACATCAATGTCTGCATATTTTCCTTCAAATCAAGGAAACAGCATACTATTTTTAACTCCTATTTAATATTATGGCCGTTCAATGTATATAAAATTTAATGAAACAACTGAATTGGGTGACCTATATTAAACACTGATCACGCTTTTGTTTCATGCGATCTGTATACCCGACGTCTACAACGGATGCGTGATTTTGATAAAACAACAAAAGCAGGTGGCCCATTAATAAGAATAATCGCACATCGATCAAAAAAAAAAAACAGTTATATCAGCTGATTTCTTTGTTATTATTTGCTCTTTCAGTATCGAACTCAAGTTTGCACGAAATTAACTTTAATCGGAACAGCCAGGTATCTTGTGCTTATTATTTTTGCTGTTGTCACCCTCCCTGTTCAACAAGTGAGTCATATAATATTAATATCAACAGCTTGCACCAGTCTGTTCCTTTACCGACGCACACGAGGGGTTTATTTTTAGACCAGTCATTAATAGAGTCACATATTTAAATTCTATGCATGTCATATGACAGCTTTGTTCTTATGTTTCAATGTACGTCCCCCTCTTTGGCCTAATTCAAGGATCCGATCTGTTTTTACCTTGTGCCGGCTAGACTATGTAACTTTAAAACACATGATTTTTACCCCAAGGTCATTTTCCCCACCTACTACTTCCAAAAGTATTTTGCTGATACCATATATAACTGCTGTCTGATACTCTGGTGTGCATACGCATGCTCAGGTTTGCAGCACGACCTCGGTTTGCAGCACGACCTTCGGTTTGCAGCTGGTCTATGCTCTTGTTTGCAGCTTGATTACCTTTTATTAGGTAACAAAGCTTTACTCTGAGCTGTAGGCTGATATTCTGGCTTGCATCCAGATACTCTGTTAAATGACAATACTCTAGTTTGCAACGTGATACTAGACTCAGTAGTTATGTTCGCAGAAGGTTTGCAGATCGATTCTTTGATTTACTTATTGCTCTTGATAATATGTGAATATATATAAGTTTTACACAAAGGCCTATGCGAAACTGTTTTAGACCTTCATTCTGTCTGGGTCAGACGCGGACAGCATATAAACTGACATTTTGTATATGTCTATACAAAAACCGAGCACTCATATTTATTATAAACCAGTAATATCTCCTGATGTCTCTTGACACTGAGATCGGATCACGGCTAAACGAAACAAAGCTGACCTCCTTTTCAGGTGACAAAAGTGACTGATATTATCTAGGAGGACTGGAGTAGCTTGTTGAAAACAGCGTGAAAAACTACAATGACAATAACAAACAGGAAATGTCAACACTCGAACCCT
The DNA here is from genome assembly GCA_032466195.1 of Katharina tunicata. Taxonomy (NCBI): domain Eukaryota; kingdom Metazoa; phylum Mollusca; class Polyplacophora; order Chitonida; family Mopaliidae; genus Katharina; species Katharina tunicata. The sequence continues at coordinate 17,526 of JAVFBZ010013371.1, read as the reverse complement.
CAAACAGTGCCAGAAGGGCGCCATTGCTTACCCATGTTATCAGTCTACTGTAATATTCTCAATGGTGGTGTCTATCAACTGCACTCAAACTTGTATCGAGCGTTTTTAATACCCAAACGAGTATTTTGAAAAAAACGGAATTAAAAAAAAAAGATTTTTTTTCAGCCAGAAAATAATTAAATGCAATTAAGTAAACTTTAGGAGTTTGAAGAGATAACGAAACCATGTGTTTGAATTCTCTTAGCGCGCCTTGTCCGTCTATCAGAAAGATGCTAGAAAACAATCTGTCTGACTTCAAGTGTCGCTTTAAGTTACTGAAACAGTCCCGATGTTTGTGCCCATAACATGTTCTCTCGCATGCAGTATAACCTTTTAAACGATCAAACGAATATTGTTAAGTTATGATTTACTGTTGGAGGCTGGCGTTTGTATTCCTCCAAAGAATCTGGAACTGTCCGTCTTTTAGTTTTGCACAACTAGACGTCTTGTCGGCAGTCACAACTGGTTCCGTGTCTTGGACGAGTTTGGCCATATTAATGTAACACTTCGCAACGAATATCAAAGTAAAACGCAAATGACTGGTATTAAAAAATATATGCAGAACAACCAATTAAGCGCAATGAAATTATCGTGTTAATTTTTGTTGATTGATTTCTAACGCCATGTGCGGCTGTATTGCTTTGGGCATAAATCGGATTTTTCCCCTCATTAGTAATTTCTCTTACCTCGTCTTTCCTGCCTCTCGGAAACCTTTCGCAAACGGATTTCTCGCTATTTTCAGTCTTGTAATCTGAAATAAATGGATAGCATATATCTGTTCATTGCTAAGAGCATATAATGGAGGTCAAAGTATCGTAAAGGTTTGTTTAATCTAATTAAGAACCAATCAGGCTGTAAATTGTTACTTCTACTAGTCGATATTTAACATTACATTTTATTGTACATTTAGTAGAGGGACGAATAAACTGTTTCAAAAGGGAGGAATTTAATAGAGTATAAAACTTAAGACTGAACTACTCGATCGAAAGTGGATATATCAAGCCCAGTGAAATTCCAGTGAAGTAAGACGTTAATCGTATAATTGCAATCTCGTAAGTGATCACCGCTGGTATCACATTTAGAACTTTCAGGCAAGCATATTTATCGTTGCCTAAATGAATTTTTTATCCTCCATTGACTATTGTGTTTTAACATAAAAGAATCATAATAAGTGGTCGTGTATTGTATAGTCTAGTAAATGGTTTCGAAATAAACACATAAATTGTGTCGATGACTCTGGAACTCTCTATTTCAGTGAGATCAGTATTTATTACCGGTATACATAAAGAAAATAACCCCCTGTATACATAATTATATAAATGATAAAAAGCAACAGAAAAAACTCTTTAATTTCTTTTTGGCTGATCAGAGTATATAATGCTATCTCCATGAACATGATAAGATTATTTTATCAGTAACAAAGTAACAACTTCAAAGGAGAGAAAAAAAAGAGTCCACAAATCTGGTACGAAAGGGGATAGGCTGAATGGGTTTTGTTAAAACGTATTAGGTAGTTAAATGCTTATATACGCTGCAAATTTCGCGGAAGACGGCCCTGTGGAAGTATACTTTTATATTCATTCCCTCATACTTAACACTGCATGAATACTTACTTTCCAACAGTTGCTAGGCGAATTTGCATTATTTGGTTGCGTTAGTATCGATGTTTTCCGTTGGAACACACGGACGTAATGTAAATTAAATACCTATAAGAATGGCGCTAAACACCAATCGATACATGGAACACGTTTTTCAATTTTTTCTTCGTGAACAAGTCTCGTGATTTCTTGTACCTTACTTAAATGATCCGAAGAACAACTGTTCTTAATGTCGTATAGATTACGCACAACTCTATAGGGCTTGAGCATTTGTTCAGTCGGTTATGCCCAGGAAAAATTCTTATAGGGAAAGTTGGGGAACCTGGTGGGTATTTTCTGCGACTTCTTCGACACCTTATATTAACCCTTTCAGTCGGTTTCACGACGCAAAAGAATCTTGAATATGACATTAAACAAAGAGCAAAATATAATAACAGAAAGAAGAAAAGACTGGGATAAACACAAAGACTGCAGACCTACTTTTTAGTTTAGGGAATAAGTAAACCAGTATATTCCCACGTTTTTGTGAACGAAGCGAGGTCGTATATCTAGGGTGTTAAACGTTTGAACACTCGTATCATCACCGGCCACTCGACGCAGATAACATTTATAGTCTTTATCAGAACACAAACGCGAACATCTCGCTATCAGTGACAATCAACAACACATGATGTGACAAGGCCTCTCGTGACAGGCTCTTTTCTCACCTATTGTCTCTGAAAACCCACACGCTGGAAAGGCCGGGGTAGGGGTGTGCAGAAGGAGGGAGATAACGCGACAGGAGAGATATTACGTGGACCCAGAGTTATGTCATAGCTAAAATCTGGATCATATGACATAAGTGAAATAACCTTGAGCGTGTTAAACATCAATCAATCAAATTAATCCAGTTTTGTGTTTGCAATAATTTGCAGCGGGTGTAAACTTATACTAGAATACATATAAAATGTTTGTAAGAAAATTATTTGAAGCTACAATTCTGGTTAATTCTAGTGTGCCTGCCGCATAAAGGTTGTGTTCTGCTCAAGCTTTTACCTCGTCTTGATAGCGAACTTGCGCCAAGTATCAGATGACGCCGATCAACTTTAGTATGTATTGTCCAGAGCACAAGACAATCACCAGTATATTGACGATTTTAGCTACACATAAATTGAAAATCTCGAACAATTCGAATCCGACACAAAAAGTGTATTTCACTAAGGCATCTCTCGAAGCATGTTTTTCGCCAAAATGCATTTACTCGGAAGTCATAGAATGTAAGCCCACTGCGCACAGCATCTTGGACGTGATACGATTATCGCCATTTTGTCTGGGACTTTTTCACAGCCTGTGTCAAACTGCCACTGTAGACTGATTCCACGCGGTTTTCATTTGTTTTAAATTCAGAACATAATTTACTCCTAAACTAGACATTGTGCATCTAAAGCCATATGAAATTCGCTGGATTACCCTATGTTTGCTTATGAGTTTATTGTCCTTACGGCGGTAGGCCTAAATAGGCTTCCGGCGAACAAAATGTAAGATTTTCACGCATAATCATTACACCATTCACGGCAGAGCCTACTGATGGCAGTGAAATAACGAGAAATCACGGGCGATTTTACTCAGCTCAGCTACTGATACGGTGTCCGACTTAAATTACCGAACCTCAAACTTTTGTCGAGTTTCCAATGCTGCGTGAATTTGTGGGTCTTTGATACCGATTCCTCACAAAAAAATCTCACCTCTTGGTTTTGATAAGCTGTTACGGCCATAAAAGATGTCTGTGGGAAAGAGAAGACAACTCCGTCTGATGACGTCACTGGGCTGTGAGGACAAACTTCCACGACTTGAATACGTGGCTCGAACTTTTGCATAGAGATCAAAGAAATCTTAAACAAAAAAGAGGTGAAAATTTATTTCAAGTTTGCGCATAGACGCGCAGAAGAAACATTTGAAATATGGCTATCAGTGAACTCCATAGCCCTTGACCTGACCAGATTTCTATTTTAATGCGCATGATACATGGTTCATTAAAAATAACATTTTTTCAAATATTTTTATCCCTGAACGATGAAACTTGATAGACGATTTACCAAGGCATATTCGAATTCAACACATTTTGATTCGCCGTCGTGCCGATGATGCTCTCGTCAATTCGGTTCGAGTTGTCGTTCGTCTATACCGATGGAGAGATCTTAATGTAATTCTCCAGAATTGTTGTAAGCCAATATGAATTCAAATTGTGGGCTTTTGACATTGACGGAAAAGTTAACTGCGAGAGTCACAGTTATGTGTTCGACTGTAACTTTCATGGAAAAATTAAACATTGTGTAAAAATTCTTTATAAAAAATTAGACTTTTAAATTGAAATGCAGTACAGCAAAATATTTTCCCATAGCAGTATATTCACATCAGCTATTTTTTATGATTATTTATATTATATTATTTTCACGAAAACAATCGAACCTGCAAGGAAGAATTACAAAAAATGATAATAACTTTGAGTACCGCGACTAAAACTAGTAGGGAAAAAAAAAACAATTGCTTAATTTCTAACTGGTGCCATACCTGTCCATCTTTAGGACATGTGCTGTTGGTTAGTTTGATTCGTTCAAATGACACGACTTGATTAACCAGGTGAATCCCTTCTGTAGGAGAGTCTGAATGATCATATACTTGATCCGGTAACATACACTCTCCTGGACCCGCTACCATCCATTTGGAACTGAAAATACAATTGAACAAAATTAGATAATACAGCTTTCTTGGAATAAGGCCGACGTAAAAAACTGCAAATCTGGTGTGATGATTTACTGGAATTCTCTTATTGAAATTTCTGTTAAAAGGGAGCCGTAAAAAAATATATTTTGAAAAAGACTCAACAATTGCTAAACTGTTTGTTTGTTATGAAGCCGCATTATGAAATCGGCTTCCTGGTGCCCATTCCCCGAGAGAGCACCAGGGCACAGAGAGCACCCGCCTGAAAACGTTAAATTTATTCGATGTTACAAATAATACAATGACTGCAATGGAGTGCATATCTCTAGAGATAACAAAAGTGTGATTGATTGGTAGACATATTGATTGATTAAATCAGTGGTTGAATGCTTGATTGATTGATTGGTTGATTGATTGATTTGAAGTAGACATCATATTCAAGGGTGTTTCACTTATACTGCAGCGGTGCCTCAACAGTAAACATCGTCTACGCCAACAAAATGGTAAAAATGTGCTTTACTATGTTTATAAAAATCATGTTGATCAATCACAGTAATCCGTCATATTATTATCCATGTTGTTCAAGCACAGCAATCCGTCATATATTTATCAATGTTGATCAATCACAGCTATCCGTCATATTATTATCAATGTTGATCAATCATAGTAATCCGTCATGATTATCAATGTTGATCAAGCACAGCAATCCGTCATATTATTATCAATGTTGATCAATCACAGTAATCCGTCATATTATTATCAATGTTGATCAATCATAGTAATCCGTCATATGATTATCAATGTTGATCAAGCACAGCAATCCGTCATATTATTATCAACGTTGATCAATCACAGTAATCCGTCATATTATTATTAATGTTGATCAATCACAGTAATCCGCCATAGTATAATCAATGTTGGTCAATCATAGTAATCCGTCATATTATTATCCGTCATATTATTATCAATGTTGATCAACCACAGTAATCCGTCATATTATTATCCGTCATATTATTATCAATGTTGATCAACCACAGTAATCCGTCATATTATTACATGAACTTAACTTTCTCACCTGTGATAAATATAACGATATTTATTTTGATCGACAGGAACGAAGTACAGGGACACGCGATAACCCCGGTCAGCTTGTAACCCGTCAAACTTCACCCTCAAGGCAGGAAACATTCGCCTGCAAAAAAAAAAATAGAGAAACATTTGTCTGTGGAAAAGAAAAGGAAGGAAGGAAAGTAGGCCTACAGGCCCCTTACTCTATTAGGCTTTCATTTTATGTCTGAGTATGAACAATAATTATTATATACCCATGCAAGTATTATAAAACTCCCAAACGTGTCAGGTGCTGCCAGCTACAGAAATGTGCAGTGCTAAATCATTGTAATGTCCGCATCGTATACAGGTCCATTTCTTCTTCTCTATGTGTATTTTTTTTTATAAAAATATTATATTTGAAGTAACTGTGAGGGTCCAAAACTTGCTCTGCGGTAGTAATTTTCAAATTTGGCGGCCATCCTGCTACTCTCGTTGACAAATAAAATTACATTGTAACTCTGCATCTAGTCTGTTGCTAGAACATCGAGTAGCTTACCATAAGTTCATGCATTTCTGATCAACAGTGCAAAATCATTACTGGCTGGAAATGTACCAACGGCTATATCACTATTAAGACCAAGCGCAATCGATACTGATGCATATATGAAACAAACAAACCGATTCCGACAAGATGAGAAGGATGTCGATAAACTTACAATTCTGCTGGGAAAACCCAGGGCTGGACTGTTGAGTATAATTGTATATGCTATATGATATATAAAGAACACTACAAAGTGAAGTTATATGTCTAATATTCTTTCTATTGTTTATATCGACGAAAAGAAAACGGAAAACATCACATTTGACCAAATATTCATATACAATTTCAAAACAGGCGAGTTTGGACCACCATGACGTTATTAGAAACGTGGAGAAATTCGTGACGTAAATGTTATTGCCTTGTTGCGTGCTGAATTGAAGTGTGTATTTCTGAAACGGCCTTAAAGGAACGAAGCCGTTGAGGCCAATAGTGTTATTACACCGCAGTGAAATATCACTTTTGTCGAAGAAGGAAATCCTGGTATATCATCAACATATAAATAATAAAGTTTAGGGCATTCTGCACGCTTATGTGTATTTTCGTTTCTTTAGATAACACTCGAGCTACTACACTGAACAGATTCTAGTTCAGAAATTTTTGCAGGATGAGACCTTTGCGGTAATCGAACCCATGACCCTGGGAATCAGGCACCGAATCAGCTATCAGCTATTGTACCTTGTTTACATATGAATCAAAATACATAGACACAAAAAATATATATATTCCATGTAATATCGTATATATTTGTACATAAACACATGATGTATACCATATTACATGGAATATACTTTCTTAAGTCCTTTGGGGAAAATTATATTTTGACTCAAACAAATGCAGAGCGACGAGCGCAAAATTCACATTTTCGGAATATATTTTTGGACTAGTCAATATCATACCTTCCAGTTTTAGTAACGATCATTTCTGTTCCCAGCTGGTGAAAGGACTGCCATAAGTCACCGTGACATAACTCTGCCCTTATTTGTCTCCCGGTGATGGGATCTGACAAAGAGTAAAAATATATTACATGGTGAAAACAGTCAAGATACGCGCACATTTTAAGATTCCTGTTCCTGTTTCCTGTTCTGCATTGCGCAACTAGTGCAATTGAAATACACATTCAATTGCATGTGAAATAAAAATAATATAATCATTTCAAAGTTTGAACGAACACGACTTTAGTGGACTTTTTCGTTAGGTTACGAAATGAGGACTTTTGTTTTCTGAACAGCTCGGCTGTAACTCAATTTCCTCTACTCGTTATGGATTCCAAGAAAACGAAATCATTAATGGTGTCACATTTTAATTGATTAAATGAAGATATCAGTTTTTATCTTAAAAATACATTTTCCGAAGTAAAATTCGTCGAATTGAAGACATATGTAATAGGTCTGCTAGTTCCCGGCCTATTGTACACGGAATGTAACGTTCGATCCTCCTGTTAACCATAGTAGGTATATAATGGAAATTTTCAGGTGGCTGCGAAGATCGCGGGGTTTTACGAGGTTTCTTCCCGGTTTTCCACCATACACCGGCAACGCAGTATTCATATAAGTGAGATACCTCTGCAAGAGTACGACGTCCAACACCTACGAAATAAATGTATATAAACATTTGCATATTTTTGGGCGAGGGTTGGCTACTGAAGGAGAAAATGTAATTTAAAAAAGAACAGAATTACTTACGATATTGATTGAAGATGTGATTAGTGAATACATCATCCCGAATATAATGTAAGAAGTAAATATTTCTATACAAGGAATATGGAGAAATTACTGTTTTGTTATCCACTACACTGTCGTGATTTGGATGCGAACAAAATTAACTAAATACACCAGATAGTAAGTCAAAATTGCATTATTTAACTACTTCTGTGTGTTACAGAGAAAAGCTTGACATGCGCCAACATCCCATTAGATGGCTGGTGTTATATTTTCAATATGAAATATATAGCATATTGATCTTTTTTAATGCACAACTGAGCTATTTTATAGCTTTCGATTTTTTCGAGAAATGGCAATTTTCCAATTGACAGTGTAAGCTAGAAATACGTTTAAGATACAATGCACCCGAGATTTTTAAATTGACAAACAAGAACTTCAAACAGCATCGATATTTATCAAAGTAAATATAAATGAAAATTTCCTTATTTTATTATTTTAAACCTGAAAATCCGCCATTTCTTTTGACGGTAAAACTATTTAGTTAACTCAAATCAAAAAGAGATTCGGACGAGATTCGGATTGGGTACATTTACGAATATAATCTATAGAATAACGAGACTTGAGAAATTAAACCAAACGTCGACAGAAAAGATATTTCGTAGAAATTGATGACGTATTTTGGAGCTTTTTGGCAGAAAATATCGTTTAATAGCATATATATTACAGTTGTAAATTAATCTGGGAAAGTTCCAAAGTATAGAAGGTTTGCAAATTATTTTTATATTTAATATTTGATATTTTACCTCTTGAACAACGCCAATGAATTGCAGCTGCTATGTACGATAAGATATGCGTTTCAACGCCTGTTCTCGAAACACTCAATACTAATGCGCATGCTTGAGAATGGCGCATGGCGGATGTGAGAACAGACAATGGATTGTACATATGTAAATTAATCACATTTAATCGTTATACAATGGCTGATGACGAGATGGTACGATTATAGGGTAACAATCCCAAATTACACTTTCATGTTACTAGCCAAGAGTGATTATATATATTTTTGTAAAGAGTAATAACACCGGCACAGGGATATCGGATTATATATATTTAAATATATTTATATGCCCCGCTAGCCAGAGAACCGAGTTCGAATCCCGGTGGAGGAAAGGACAATTTTCTTTAAAAAATAGTTGTATTAGTGAAAATAACTATTCGTGAAAATAAACTTTATATTTAAGGATGTAATGACGACTGTTGGTCTAGGAGCCTAACTGGGAAGAAGCCTCGTAAACAAACCACCAAGCGTGTGCCGTAGACAATAGAAGCTACCCTAATATAACTTATAGCTAAAATGTGAAAGTATGGGGATTTTCAGTAAAGTTTTGCTTTCTTTTTTAGCTGTACAAAAAAAAAACTTTTAATGCTGGGAAAAATGCACACATGACTTCTGATGACAAAAACACCTAATCAACATGCAGCTTCATACGAATACACATTGACAAGACAAATTTGGATACTGTTTTATATGTTCCGGATCCAAGACAGATTAAATTTCTCAATTGCGTCCTAAAATACAAGCTTTGGAATCTGTCGTAATTATACTCGCATTTTATTTTTGTTTAATTTCAATTTGTCGCGATCGCAGCAATTTACCAGTAATTGGCAATGCACCTTTTAAGACGCTGTACTAACACAATGACACAAACTATACGTAAAAACAAAATGAACAATACAAAAAATAAAGAAGAAAGAATTTGTTTTTCCACTATTTTGATAGGTTGCAGTGACGTCACAACTTTGAGAGTTTCGCGAGACACGAACATGGAAGCAAACAAGTAACAATTAAATCTAATCACGGAAATATCTTTCCTGTTAATTAAATGAAACGAGAGATTGCTAAATTGAGGTAATTATATAGTTATATTGTTTTCATATAGATTTAATGACTATAAATTGTGCTAATCACCTTGTCATATAACAATTTACAACATGTAAATATACTTTTATTTATCTAATTATGATATTGTATTTCCCAAAGCAGGACGGTAAAAAATATTATATTTCCGATAAATATAACATTACGCGAAAGTATTCAAATTATTTTTGCGAGTCGTGTGCATTATGCAGATATATAGCAAAAGTTATAAAGAGCTGTAAATATATATACACATAAATTATACAAAATACACAATGAGCAACAACACCTTGATGAGCATCCAGCTCGGCCTTCGTATTTAGTCATTTGGCACAGAATTTCAATCTAGGCAAAATTTCGATTTTAGTACTTACATCGTTTTCAAACAAATCAAGCGCTGGTTATGAAAAATAAAACATTCCGCACCAAGAGAAAGACGGGAAGAACAGAAAGAGCATGGATGGGAAAGATTGATTCGTGGAGTTAACGAAATGAAGACATGAACAAAGAAGGAGGAAACGAAAGCAACACTAAGGAAAGAAAGACAATAAAATAAATAAATATATTTGATTTTCCAGTTTGCATACTTACACAAGTCACGAATGAATAAGATTAAATATAATTTCAAACACCAGACCAGCATTAACAAATTTAAAAAAACCCAGATAAATGATGGCGCATAGGCAGGTTAACACACGACGCAAATTAATGACAAGATATATAACTGCACACATGTGTTTTATAAGGTAACTGGGGTCAAAAATGAAAAAAAAAGATAAAAACATTTTGTTTAAGACAAGAACAAATTTTTACCTGTTTTTGTTTGAACTGCACCGTGAAAACATTGTACCCCTGAATCCAGCTTTTGGCAGTCGTTCATTGGCACTCGGGCGGAGCAACATTCACTGGACAGGCTGGTCCTGCCCTCGTCTGTCCTTTCGTCTTTTTTCAATAACTCTCTTACAGAAAACTTTTTGGCTCGCTCGCTCAGCATTGTTGGAATTATTAAATCGACTCGATATACGTCAAGGTTAAAACACTGTGGTGCTTCACGATTGCTAATTTGTTTGGAGGAAAATGTACTCTGTCGATCTGGTGTCAACTTGTTACAAAAGTATAAACCACCTCTTTTGTGATGGCTAGATTAATGAAAATAACAAATTCTTACAAACACTTCTGATTAGCCTAAAGTTCTTTAACACTTGCCAATATAAATGATAAAAATATACGGCTAATAAGTCATCCATTGGCTTTCAGTCCGCATACGCTATGTGACCTACCAATAAGCTTAAAAGATACAAAATATTAAACTTTGAAAGAATACATAAAAATGAATTGTCCAAAACAGCTGTATAGGCCTAAACGTCCAGTCGACAAAGATCAGCACATAAGCCCGTTACCCCCGGTAAGCTGTGTTGAGTATATACAGGCGATATAAGTGGGACTAAACACCCTGTTTCGCCTTGATAACAATGATACTCTTGTCTAATAGGACCTCTCAACTCATTATATCTCCGACCCCTGCCACCAATCATTGATAAAACGGGTGCTGTTCAAACAATTCACTTAACTCTCCGACACGTGAGATATTATAGCAGCTTGTTTACTTCCCATCTAAATACACAATGATCGTCCAACTCCGATATCTTTTAGCACGACAGAAGGGCATATGAACAGTATTGTGTTTTGTGGACAGATTGCATGATCTGTAGATTTATTTATTTATTTGGTGTTTTACGCCGTACTGAACGTCCTTTCCCTGATATGGCGATGGTGTCACATGAAATTATCGTGGCCGACGGGTAAAGCATGGGGAAAACCGCCGTGACTACATGTAGTCGAGTCGCTTCAAAAATCTAACACGAGGATGTTAATGTTACAGGGAAACTAAAACCGGACTGGAACGATTAAAAACATAACTAACGAGAGAGAGATGGTTTCAAAGCAATACGCGTATCCGATGTAACAAATACAGTGGCATGCTTTGATTTGCTGCCTGACAGGCTATTTGTCTTGTTGATTGTAGTTTTACGCCGTACATAGGGTTATTTAACTAACATGACGGCGTGTCAGCTAAATGGAACAACCCTGAACGCCACTGACAACATAGAAGGCACTACAGTACATTTACAGGACGAAAAACAGAACACCACAACGTACGGGCTTCGTGGTGCCCGTTAGCTCAGAGAGCACCAGGACACAGGAGGCTATTACCTAACAACTCCCGGTGCATGCTATTGGATAAAAATCCGAAAACATCCACAAATAACTGATGGAACTATTACGTTTAAAATGAACGTAATCTCCTAATTGGAGATCCTCTCAACTACATTATAGTATTAAGTATGTGCCCCTTTGGCATTTATTTTTTAAAACATGCGCTTATATATGACAATATACCCCCCAGTCGTTGACACAGCATTTAAAACTCAATTATTAATAGGAAAATATGAGAAATCAGCTTTAATGTCCGCAGTTTGAATTAAATTACTTCTAGTCTCTTTTGATGTCCATTGTTTTGTCTTAAGGTATTAAAAGAAAATGCTTTGTTTGTTGGATTGATTGATAAATTAATTAATTGGTGGTAAGATTGCAGTCATGTGTACATGAATTTAAAGCTTCGTTTATGCTTTGGCAATATTAAAATAAGTTTTCACCGTTGTTTTGAATGTTTTTATGTCGGCGGTACCAGTTCCACTACATAACTTTTTTAATGTGGATATAGTTTTAATGGATATACCCTACAGGCCAATAAAAAGCATCAATCAACAGCCCCGATTCACCTGCTTAAGTTACAAACATTTCAAGCACACTAATTCAGGAGTCGAACTGGCAAACAAATTTGGTTAGGAACATCAGTATAAAAGCGATAGTGCTGACCCGTTTCGGATACTAGAGTGGCAAGCTCAGGAGGTAGCAAACGAAAGACATAACCCTCAAAATGATATAACGAAACCCGAAAGCAAGCATAATAAACGATATACACACTCCTCCTCGTTTGTGAATCTTTTACTTATTAAAGTCTGTTCCGCGAGCGTCCATGTAAAATAATATAGCACTATACTGTTTAACAATTCAACATAAAAATCAAGCAATAAAGATGGGATTAACTTGATACGTGTTATGTTCAACAGTCATGGAACATTAACCTACTAATGGCGACAATAAGCAAGACTTCCAGCAAAGAAACTTTAGACGCCTTCAGCACGCTTACAGTAGATTGTGCTGATTGCAAAGATGATAGTGGGAGATCGCGTGCCAGATACATTAAGAACTCCGGTGGGACACGAGGGTTTTTTCGTGGCTGGCGCTTTTGTCGAAAGCTTTGGGCCGTTAAATTAAACGGCAAAGCAATTACAGGTAAGGCACATAGTACTCAAAGAAGAAAGATTTAACACTGAAGGTAAAAATCGCACAGCTGCAAAATTTAGCCGAAGGGTTTCATAATAGGGGCCGATTACGTCAATTACGATGACTATTATTAAAATAATGAATAAGGCTGTGATTTATTAACTAAGTTTTCTATTTACATATTTAAGATTATTTGGCATTTTGTTCATCACCTTCCGCGGGCTTTTTTAAAAAAGGCCAATTTGTTTCGAGTTTATATTTATGCTGTCATCTTAATCACTGCTGACATAATCCAACATTATCTTTCCAACAGAGATTTTAAATTGGTTCCAATTATTTGGTTGAACCGTTGTGACGAGTCGCCGATTAAGGTAGAACACAGCACCATCATATAAGTGAAATTCCCTTGAGCACGACGTTAAACACCAATCGATCTATCAGCCTTAGCTGGTTACCAAATGCAGCTGCACATGGTATCCTCGACACTGACGTCCCCACTCCAGCATTAACTACTTTCACTATAGCCTGAAATAGGTTTGTGGAATCAACCTTTTCATTTTACAATTTTATTTATTTCTTTGATAGATATTTTACTAAGTTCATTACTAATTCAGGCTCCAAGTATGACAGCTTGAATTAGCTATGAACTTAGTAAAATGTCTATCACTTAAGGAACATTATCTTCCCAACAGTTTCACATTATTTGGTTGTGTTTGTCTCTGCAATGTGTTGGAATACACCGCTGTGCATGCACGGCGTTAAACACCAGTCACTCAACTTTAAGTGCATAGGAAATCATTCTGAACCGCAATAGGTAAAACATACATTTGCACGAAAAGAAGACTGATCCCCTTATATAATAAAATACATTTGGATGAAAGGCAAATTGAATCGTTATGACCTGAACATCTTTTTTCTGATCTTTTCATACCGACCCACGCTTTATACCACCTACCTCTAACTTTCTCCAGAGTGGTCGGAAACACAATACCAACAATAACTTACAATTGGACCTGATGTGTGTAAACTCCACATAATTATAATCTCGATCGTATCATCGTAACGTCAACAGCGTGAAAGGTGTAAATCATTAAGCAAAAGGTTTGACGATTGCGTTATGGCGTGTTTCGATACATGCGCTGTAATATTCTATTACTCGGCGAGGAGCTACGACCCGTCTCCAATCAATTAGAGAATTGATACAAAGTTTACACGTTCAGCGACCTGTGTCCAAAGTAGGCCTAATAGTATTAACAGTGGGAGGTATTTGTTGGATCGAACATCAGACGCAGCAGTGTTAACGTGATGCTGAAATCTTCAATTTCGTAAAATACGTTATTAGATAACATTGTCAACAGGAGGTAAAAATCTACCGCTTGCTGAGTCACGTGTCTAGACTGTCGTCTGCTTTGTTCTAAATAATCGATCGCCGGAAAAGATAAGCAGCAAGTGTGTGCTTCTTTCTAAAGACAAAAGGTTCGTTAAGTACGTGATTTGTTATAAGTAGAATTCCACTTCTATGACGACTGCCATTGCTGGTATAAGGTGGATACTATGGAATAAACTTTTTAAAAACTACCCTGCCATTTCAGCAGCCAAGGGAAACTTCCCTGTTATAATTAAGGTCGACAATTAGTCGAACCTACGACGTCTGTGCGGTAAATTAAAGGGGATTCAACAGTCCATAGCAAATTCAAACGAGCAACGGTTCAGCGCATTCATGGTTGATCTTCGTATGTTTCTTTATTTGCTTGATTGGGTTTTACGCCGTACTCATGTGTATTTCACTTATATGACGGCGTGCCGGCCCAACTGTTGAAGGAAACCACCGCAAACAACATGCAAGCTATGCAAAACAGGACACATCAGTTCGGCATCCTGTGCTCCTTATATAGGTGAGATAGTACCAAGGCACTCCCACCCAACCACCGCTGATTGGCCTTCATAAGCTAAATGCAAGCCAATGCAGCCCTACTGACGACTTCCCCTTTGACTTTATTCATATTCCTGATGATCAAAAACTTGCATAGCTGTACAGTCACAGATGTCTTGTTCGGAGTCATTCATCTTTGGGAAAGAAACCAGTGCCAGTGATCAACATAATGTCTGCATTAAGATTTTTCAATAAGTGAAACCGAAGCATTTACTGATTCACAAGCAATTTGAGAGGAGTTAGTTGGATGAAATGAATATGGATATTTCCTTCAGAGAAAACGTTGGTTACTTGAGGCAAAAACAAACAAAATGGTAAAACTGATTTCAAGTTTACATACCTGTAAATATATTTAATTTCATTGCAGAATGAAACAAAGCAACATAACATTCTTGTAATTTTATCATTCATCTTCCAAAAACCCCTTGATTAATTCTACTTATAGAGTCGCCGTATTCTCAAATGGACAATTTCCGTTATTGCTGCATCCTTACCATGAATAATATGGTGAACCCCAACAGAGACTTGTTTTGGGGCAAGAATGGTTCGTCTAACACATCAAACATGAAGCTGATGGTCTTCACATCAGTGGAACATCTTGTACAATATTGTTTGATAAGTTTCTTCTTGCATTTCACACTCTAGTCCAAGAGCAACAGAAAACTCCAACCAACCTCTCAAAAAAGTTGGAGAAAACTATTCAATCTTTGATAAAAAAATTTTCCGCAAATTCATTCCCTGGAACAGTACTATTGTACTGGTTACATTAACAATTTCTGATCTAAGTTTGGTGATTTTTGTTTAATGATTAATCGTGAGTAAATTCAACCTTGCCATGATCACAGAAAACAATAATTATTTATTTATTATATTGGTGTTTAACGTTAAAAAGAGGTGTGTTTTTTCCTTATATGGACCACTTTGCATGGCAAGAGTATTTTGGAAAACTGAGAAAAAACACTCAGTGTTCTCCGCAGCCACTGGAAAACTTCCCTTTATACCTACGGTCCACAGAGGGTTTCTAACCCATTCCCCTTACAGTGAAGGGGACTCAGCAGTCCAATGCTCAACCAACTGAGCCATAGCGTGGCACCATAAAAGGTGATTAGTTGTGGATAAATATGCTGTCTTTGCACAGGCAGGTTTTATTTATGAATTCACAGTCTTTGTTAATTGTTATGATAGATGTAAAAGACAGATTCCTTATGACTTGGCCAGGATCCTGTAAAAAAATAAATCACCCCTTTGTTAATTGTTATGAACTTATGATAGATTTAAAAGACAGATTTCTAATGACTTAGCCAGGATCCTGTAAAAAATAAATCACCCCTTTGTTAATTGTTATGATAGATGTAAAAGACGGATTTTTCTTGACTTAGCAAGGATCCTGTAAAACATAAATTACCCATGAATCCACAGTTTCCCAAACAATCTCATAGCAGATAAGTTGGGGATGAATTTATAGTCTATGTCACAAGTTGCTGATGAATTAACAGTCCTTAGTTCTTCTTTCCACGATCTGGCTAAAGATAAAATCCCAGCTGATGAATGGAGAGTCAGTACCATAAATGCATAGGATGTTGTAGATACAGTGAAAGATAAGTTGCTGATAAATGCACAATCCCTGGCAGGAACATGTAAGGTATAAGTTGATGATGAATAAACAGTCTTCAATGAAATGTAGTTGATTGATATACTCTGGATCAAGTACTCTCCACAAACCAGATATGAACCTTCTTGTCTCCCCCCACAGCTACTACAGGCAATCTAAAATGCCAACTAAGTCCATTTGATATCTGGAAAGTTTCGTTCACGGCTACCTGGAATAAAAAGAAAGCCATTTTTGTGTTGGTTTAACATGGTACCCAGAGTATTTCAGTTCTATTGGGTACATTCCATCGTGTCTGTCGTAGGAAACCA
Organism: Katharina tunicata; assembly: GCA_032466195.1. Lineage (NCBI taxonomy): Eukaryota > Metazoa > Mollusca > Polyplacophora > Chitonida > Mopaliidae > Katharina > Katharina tunicata. Next base: position 755 of record JAVFBZ010013371.1, on the reverse strand, counting down.
AATAGAAGATTTGTCAAAACAGGTATTCTTACACAGAAGTAGACTTCTTTCATATACATATACGGTGTACCTAAGGTGAACATGCAACCTCAAAGTTCTGTTAAACTGGAAAATGAAATTATTATGAATTCATGGTCAAACTGTTTTCATACATTTTTGGAAATTTGTATTCTACATCAAAAATTAATCTGCAATTGAGGCTCTGAAAACGAAATTTAATTTATTTATTTACATACAACAAATATAACGAAAACAAATGCCTTCATAATTTATTTATTTCGCTTTATTTTTAAGTTTTTTGGTGTTTTCAATAAGCTGTATTGATTGGTTTAACGTCTGATTTATGGGTTTGGGTTAATTCACTCATATGGCTTGCCACAGTTGCCAGTCCCATGGGTGAGGACATTACTGTCAACAGCCAGACGAAGCAGAGCAATTACAGGTCACAAAACAGGACTCCACAATGGCATGGCTTCCTGATGCCCATTAATCCAGAGAGAAATTTGGCACAGGGAGTTCTTTCTGACTGGCATATACATGTATGGAAAAAACAGTTCATCCCACACAGCCCTAGTAATAGTATCTCCAGCTAGTCCCAGTATTGTCTATACTAACCCTGGTGTCAGTCTATATTGACAGTTCATCCCACACAGCCCTAGTAATAGGATCTCCAGCTATTCCCAGTATTGTCTATACTAACCCTGGTGTCAGTCTATATTGACAGTTCATTCCACACAGCCCTAGTAATAGTATCT
>JAVFBZ010013360.1:0-11909 GCA_032466195.1 Katharina tunicata | reverse complement strand
ACCAAACCACAGCGGCTTCCATTGATCACAGTGTCTATAGGGAGATGAACATTTTAAAAACCCGTTCATCTCTTGATGATTGCATAATGTAGTCGAGAGTAATCCTATATTCAATAAAAGAATAAACAACTAGTTCAGATCGGCATTGTTCTGATATTCACTATACTCTAAAATTCCGCTGTAATTAATTATGTATTGGTGATATCGAACCGTCTATTGGACTGATAAGTGTGTAAATTATATACCCCATACGAATGTATGTTTACCTATATGAGTAGTACATCAAAACTATTCACCCCATGCCTATTAAGACTTAATTAATCCCTTAAATTTAATTAATAGGATTAATTATAGCAACGATGTTAGGTTATATAAATATTACATCTATACCGTATATAGCCCGCAATTATCTGGCTTTATTTGGTTAATTTTCGTAAACGTCATCCAGCTTTTCCGCGATTTTATAATCTGAGATTATAGTGTTGTATATAATTGTTATTGAGTGTAATATCTGTATTAAACGGTCCTTTTTAAGCAAATTCGCTCAGGTTAATATTAAATATAAAACGGCTAGCACCCTACAACTCGTGATCAGGTAAACACCATATACCATATGAATTTTACATATAATGTATAGGGAATTTGACAAAGCGAGAAATCTACATTTAACATTGTTAGCAATTAGAGTTTGTTTGATTGGGGTTTTACGCCTTATAGTTAGCAATTAGCATCGATATGGTTATTGCTTGTGTATACAAAAGCACGTTGTGTAATCGTATTAAAGAATTCACGGGACTCATTGACTTATATAAAAGACAAAATAGGAAGCTTAATTGTAACTTTATTTACTAATATAGTTTTAGGATTTGTTGATTGTCGAGTTGTTGTCCGATACTTTATGTTTCCGAAGTCCTAATGCATTATATCAAGTTGTGAGAACAATTTCATAAGTATTTGACTAAAAGGGAATTGTACAAAACTAACGGATTTCATAATAGTTGTTTATCGCAAGTTTTCTTCTTATCAGAAACATATAGGATCGACACATATACTCACTGTGCAGGTTTCTCAGACAGACTGTTGTTTAGCATATATACGACTTTAGTGCCATTAATAAGAAATCTTTGTAAATGTTGTGATTTAAATACAAATGCTCTATTTAACGCTTCATTGGTTTCTACCAGGGTTCAATATGAATTCCTTAGACTATGACTTATTCTATAATAGTTTGTGAATTTCCCCCACATTTCTTCGCCATTCATTCCATCTACGAATACACAGGGTCGTGTCAATCACTTTACAATTGCACATTGGGTTAAGTGTAAACCAGTTGTTGCTGTTTTCTGAAATCAATTCTTGGCCCCCTTTATTAATCTCAATGATGTGTTTAGTACCGACTTACTGTGTGATTTCAAAAAAGCCTTTGTACGGCGTATATATGTGAATGTTGCTAAAATATGGTTAACTGTAATTGTTAATATTATTATTATTAATCAGACTCATTCAATACACGAACTCTGTTAACAGCTTGTATACTACCAGCGAGCTATAGCATCATGAATCAAGTTACAATTTACAATGACTATATAGAAGGACAGAGAAACCGGTTCTTGATAGGCGTGGGTAAGGGTATTGAGGTATATCAATGGCTTTCGCTTTAACAATAGGCTTTAGATGTATCTTGTCGTATATATACATGGCAAAAACACGGTTAGAGGTTCCATGAACGGACTTCAACACAGAAATATCCAGTAGTTAACGTCTGTCAAGGTTTCGAAAACGTCACAAACATAATAACTAACTGTTACATTATATATAATAAACGATGACCACCAAACTATATAAAATATTAAGATCAACATTTGCGGTTCTTAAAAAATCTTAAGACTTACTGTGTAATGTTATCAATAATTTAAAAAAAAAATGCTAGTAAAACAAAAGAAATCAAACCAAATGAAATAATATTGAACACGAAGTAAAGATGGTTACCATGGTAACAACTCCAATATATAAGCAAATAAACGAATTCTTCGAGATCAAGATCTATCCAGAAACTTGTCTCTGAGAATTTATCTGGAACATGATGATTATTTATTGGTTTAAATTAGCCGATATCCCTGTGCCAGTGTTATTATTCTTAACAAAAAAATATAAACGGTGCTGTGGTAAGTGTCACGGAGACTAGGCCTATATATAGGGTGAATTTACTTACAAAAGGTACCTGTGGTCATTGAAATGCATTCATGCTCTATCACCATCGCACACTTTCCCTTTACTATGGTATGTAGGTAGCTTACAATTGAATTCGGCAACCAAAAGTCAAAATTTACAATTCAGATTTATAGTAATGGCCAGTTGTGAATATCAAACGCGATCGACTTCCAAGGCCTTTACATGTAAATTGGTCACTGCTTTAAATTAAATAGAGTGGCATGGTTTCTAGAAGGGACTATATAAGTAAAGAACCAGAACAACGGGGAACCATTTTCGATGCTAAAACATGTATTCTTGTCAAATGTAAACGCATTCTATTTATTACCTTTGTAGTATCGTGAAAAGCTCTAGTTTAGTTTACAAATCGACCCAGAATTGCACTCAATCGACATTTGTTGGAAGGAATTTGCCCGATTAAAGCACAATTAAATGACATTACCTGTATTTAGAGTGTTCTGATTGGCATCTAGAAATTGGAGCGATTAACATTGAATTCAGTTTAATAGATAACAACTTGCTATAACAGCAATCTTTTAAACCAGATGTTAGGTTATTTCACAAGCTATTATTAAAATATATGATTCTGCCCGACTGATTCTAAAAACATGCTATAACTGTTCGATTAATATAAATATCTGTCATTCTAACTTCGAATTTCGAGGTTAAGGTTCGAGCAGTTTTGGATAACATCCCATGCAGCTACACAAAATTGCTCCCAACTTAAGAATCATTTAGCAAACCATTTATTGCCTCTTGCAATCATAGCAAAAGGAAAGCGAACAAATCGGACAAACCCATAGCTTTTCTTCGTAAATTTGTCTTCATGTCAACGTTTCTTCATATAATCTTTTAATTTGGGAGGTGTTCTTAGGTCCTACAAGTCCGATATCCAACTAATCCGACACCTCATTAGCCCGACGCTCCATTAAACCGACACCCCATTAGACCGACCATTAACACCATGAACGTTTATTATAAATAGCGCCGTTACGATTATAGCGGGGTCTCTTGACAGAGCCAGTTTCCAGCTTTCAACTAATCCAGGCAGGCTAACCAAACTCCTTATGTGTACAGGGTGTACGCTACTTGATATTTCGGGTGATAGTTGGGAGCCTCCTGTGCCCTCTGAGCTAAAGGGCATCAGGAATTCAATTTGTTGTGGTGTGCTGTTCTTCGTTCTGCAATTGTAATGTAGCGTCTTCTGTGTTGCCAGCGTCGTTTATGATGGTTTCCTTCGCCGATTTGGTCGGCATGCCGTCATCTATAGAGTGAAATAGTACAGCGTAATACCCCGAACAAACAAACTATTTGAGATAAAAAAAATTAGGTTTTCAGTATTGCTATCAAGCTATTGGGTTGACATGCCGTCATATGAGTGAAATAGTACAGTGTAGTACGGTTACCTCAATGAAACAAACTAGTATTGCTATCAATACTTAATATTAGTTACCAGATGGGGTACTATAAATACTAGTTAAGGAATAATTATTTTGGATTTAAATGAGAGACCCGGTCTCTCAAATATCAAAAGAAATATGTACGCATATTCGCTTCTCAACTCCGACCTGCTTAGACCTGGAATATATAGTATGGGGTATATCACAGCTTAGAATATACACGTGGACTTTTACGGCTTGTTATTACAGTTGACATAAAACAGAAACAAAGGCGATCTTATTCCGTTGCCAAAAACTGACAGATTTTCCGGTGTGAATAGGAGTATGGACCATATTTTAAGTCATGATGTCGGATTCGGACTTTTGCGCTGTCTGACTATATTTGGCTGTCTGACTATAATGACTATGTTGGGCTGTCGGACTTGTATCACACTTTGTCGGACTTTTGGGCTTTAAGACATGTGGGGATGTCGGACTAGTAAGCTGTCGGACTTGTGGAGTGTCGGACTAGTGAGCTGTCGGACTTGTGGAGTGTCGGATTTCTGGGGTGTCAGCTTACAGTGGGCTGTGAAAGTCACCAGAAACTTTCCCCAATGACAAAGTTGACGATTAAAGCTTATATATGACCTCACTTTCAACAACTTTGGTCTGCTTTGTTGAATTTTAACTTTAAAAAGATTTTCCCTGACTGACCCACTGACCGAGGTTCTGAGAGATAAACATTATAGTGGGAATCTTATAAAAACTTAAACGAGGGCACAGTGTATATAAGCTATATTTGTTACTACCTACCTTCTCTCGACTTACATCTGCAGTGTGTTTAGTGCAATCTTAAACTTGACAACGGGATTTCTCGAAAGGAAAGGTGTAGTCACAAACACTTATAGTATAAGCCTTACTTGGCAAATAAAGGATTATCAGAGTTTTCCATAACGGGTATAAAATGTGATATGATGGGGTACTATCAGATTAATATTGGGTTATTCACCACAGGACAAATGGAGGGCTCGGCCCAACTGTCTGGCCTAATATACAGCTAATACCTTAATAATTCTACTTTTGGTCGGGATTCTACAAGACACACTAATGTTTCACGGTGTTTTTTTTATCAATATTGTTATATTAAGTAAAAACACGCTGTGTTTCTAGGCTGTCAAATTTATTATATAGACAAGTTTTTAAACAAAATCATATTTTAAGAATGTTTACTCTACAGGCATTCCCCTATTATCGGTCGATTAAACAAGCCCGGGTGTGTGAACGGTATATATATAGGTGAAATAAATTTGAAATCGCTATAAGACACTTGGTACAAAGTAGTCTGAGCCCTTTCATCTGTATCCCTTATCATATTATGAATAGCCCTGAAAGATTAGTGTTAGAAATAGACCTTACAAGTAGGAAACACTGGTTGACTTACTATAAACCGGACATAGCAACGTCGTTTAGCAACATATAGTTAATTCATCGTTATCTGAACAGCGTTATTGCTCTAGTAATACCTATATGATCTCTATAGTCCCGACTCAGTATATAGCTATACACGCACTTTTAATAAGTTTAAATATTCGTTCATATATATGCCTAGTGTACTTATACTTAAGAAAAAAACAATAATCATTGATAAAAAAAGTTAGTGGTCGGTTATCCTTTAGCACCTTTAAAGCCTTAAATATATACCGGCCTATAAACAGAACCAAATCAGATTTGGCAATTCCGCCTAATAGTTCATATGATACCACGATAAGCAAAATTGTAATTGAAGACTTATATATACGTCTTCGTGGAAATTACAAAAATCTTACACAACTCAATTTGCAACGATTTTTAATAAGTCAAACTTGGTCCACTTATATTTGCTCAAACTGAACAATTTCTTTGTGTACTTCATTATTAGTTAGGACGACACTGAATTTCACAAAGGACGAAGCGTGCCTCGGGCTAATTTGCAGCCAAAACACATGTTAGGACTTAAATCAGTGTTCATTTGGTCGAATCTGAGAGCGGTTAAAGATAATGCTATAGTTCATGCGAATCTGGTTCGCTTGAATTTGACTTCCAAATATACTACATCCTTGAAACTCTGGCGGTGCGTTTTTAATAGCAAAATAGAATGGCAACTTCTTTGCTTTGTATACAGTTGAAGGACAGAGCGAGGCAATTTCCCTTTCTTAACTTGCCGTGTGAGATTATTACTAAAACAAAGATTTTTTCCCGTTTTATTTCTAAAAATGTCACGATGCTATAGACTATATCAACCAGCCATCCAAGCTTCGTTGTTTATAATTCAACTTTTACCAGATCGGTAAATACTTTTTATATATACTTTTCGGTATTAAAATGTACGAAGAAAAAAGGTCACGAAATAAGTCATGTATATACTTAATGAATGTGATTTGAATAATAAACACGTGCATGTTTAAACCAAAGTTTCTTGTATATCCGGAACCGGAACGAATCTCTTGAAATCTATTTCATCACATGACGTGACTTACAGGCCCTATATGCTAACAGCTGGTTTAGTGACACTTTAGCCCGTTTGTAAAACGCAGATCTGCCTTTTGTACCATTTAATATGAAAATCTCTTCGTTATCAAGAGTAAATGGTTTCAAGTTGATACCAGATCCCAAACACGAGCGAAACTTTAGGATTAAGGTTACTTTATAGGTTGGGGTTTGTCTTTAAGTTAGGATAAGAATTATTAAAATGTGCATGGTGGTGACGGCCATAAACTACAACCCTGACCTTAATACTATTCGTGACTCTAAAGGCTAGGGAATTGTGGAATCTAGTATCAACACTTCTTATAACGTCCCGTTTACACCCCAGTAATAAATTTTCACCACTCAACCTATACTCGACTAATTATATAATAAACAGTTTCGATGAAATAGACGTCATCAGTATTTGCATCACTCGGGAAACACGTTGTCAATAGACCATTCCAGTTGTGCGACTAGCTGCCATCATGGCATTTGGGCGACAACTTGTGACGTCATGGACTTGACAAATTAATTGTTGATTTCAATACAATGATTATAAGTAGATACCTTAAATGTGTTTGGACGCAGTTTCTCTACTGAACAATGAAGTGATTTCATTCGTGAGCTACAATTAACATTTACCAAGATTTCCAACGCATTCATTTAATAATTATCATATATGTTGCCATGGCGTTTTCCTATCATCTGTAAAGTTTTCATAATATAATGAAGTTGGTATTATTTGAAAGGCTCGGTGTATAAAATAATAATGTCCGGAAGGACATGTCAATAAAACAAATACACATGCTAAGGATGCAATTGCTGTTTGTGTTTTGCACCAGAAGATAAGTACTATAGAATACACAAACAGACAGATGGTATTGTATTCAATTCTACAGGTTAAAAAGTCACATTTAGCCCTTTATGCTTTGAATATCGCCCATCAGCTGTTTAATTAAAACCTAGGTGTCTTTTATGTTAACGCGATATATTTTTAGTTCACATTAGTTGTATGCCTATTATAGTCAACACTGTTTGAAGTGTTGTGTGTTATTTCATGTTAAAAGAGAATGAAGCAAAAAACATGTATAGTTTCTATCTCATATTGACTATACGATAAGGGCCACAAATTATATATAGCCTAAATATTTGTACACAAATTCAAGAATATAACTTTTTGTCTATATTTTTTTTAAATCGATTTTTTGGTTTTATCATCTTACTACATCTACCTTTACTGTTATTAAGTATAGGATATGAAATGAAAACGCCCCGACCGTGAACTTTGACATCAGTGCATGGATGGCATTCATTGAAACCTATGTTATTCGGGTGGTATTAACGTGGACTTGACTATAGGGCAAGACAATAATTATAATCATCTGCTCATCGCTGTCTCACTTATACGACCTACTATATTTTACATCCAGCTCTTTTTTCTTTCCGTTATAATGCGCATTGTTTTTAAAAAGTGGTCTGTTGTGTCGGTCACGTTTCATTTGTGCAGTACTTGATTTGATATCAATATCGACAGGTGAGCGCTGTCCGTTTCGCAAACATTGCAGGTGAATGCGAGAACCATCAAACTTTTTTCACGTGCTCTCGCGACGAAACATACATAGTTCACGCGGGTTTAGCTCGTGTGTGACTATAAATAACTGTAATGTCTTTTCTTGCTTACATATACGAGCAGATGCGTTGCGGGCATATCCAGATAAATCACAAAGATTTGATTTAGCACGAGATAAGGAGAAAGACAAACAATAAATTGCCGTGAACACTGTGGGTCGCGTGCCTTTAGACTATAGATAGATTGTTAACAGATTGGAAAAGTTTAAATAGCTTCATCCACTAACGGCATTCGTTTCATAGACCACCTGCCCAAACTGATCCTTTGATTTCACTCCATCTTTCTGATATCCGATAACAGCCCGTTTTGCCCATACAGTATTGTTCCGGTGTTTTCCTCTGTCGAGCGTTCCGCTACATGGCTAAATCGCCTGAAGGAATTTCAAGCCAAGCTAGGCGGTACTCATAAAGATAAAACAGCAACCATAGTAATGAGCAAAAGGGTACAAAACTGATATAAGACTTTAAATTAACTATTATGAAAAAATGTATTGCTTTATTTAGATTTATATAAAAATAGAAAGAAAATCTGGCTTGTGTCTATAAAGCCGTTCTTTTTAGATAAACTCCCCACAATATAGGTAATTATAGAAATAAAGCAATGGATGTAAATTCTTACTGTAAAATTAGTGTTTGTCAAAACGATTTCTTTTCAGTTTTTCTACAGGCATCGTCAGATTGAATTTATACTATAAGGAACTTTTGTGAGACTGTTTTATCTGTCAAGGCAGAACTTATGCCGGAATATAGGGTGATAAGATTGACAATTATAGATGCATGTGGTGCACTAAAGACTGAAGTCAAGACAAGCTCTTATCCCTTTCCTACTCCTTATCCTTTTCTGCTCCCAAATCTTTCTAGACGCAGAGATCTGTATCGTTATTAGTCTATACTACGTAATCCATATATAACGTTACGGAAACAGTACAGAACAAAACTGTGTAATTTTAAGTTTTGGTACCTATTGGTTTTAACTTGTCCAATTAAGTGATTTTCAATTCTGTTTGGTGAATTGAACTTTCAGAGATATTTTATGTATCAAAAATGCGCACTTCGCTCATTTGTAACATGTAAAAGTTAATTTTATTTGTCAACGAGGGTAGCACGATGGCGGCCAAATTTGAAAATTTCCCGAAATCACTCGACTTGCTTTGAAATTACTGCCAAAGCGAGTTTTTCACACTCAGAAATTACTTCAAATATAATATTTTTATAAAAACTACACAGAGAATTGTATAAAATGTATAATAAGAGATATGTTGAATAAGACGGTAAGTTCCATATATGTGCTCCGCATCGCCCTGTACGATGCGGGAATTACAATGTTTTAGCATGGCACATTTCTGTAGCTACAATTTTTTTCGAGACAGTAAAAAATATACAACAAACAAACAACAACAAAACCGCTCACATCGTTTTTTCACATTAGTTTAAACGATGGTCACGCTGAAGTTGTATTGAGCTGCTTTCACAGCTCTGAGAAATAATATGTTTATTTATTTTTCGACAATTTGGCGTAGAAAGACAAGGAATTAAGAGCTGAAGAAGGAGAATTGGAATTAGCGCAAGATCCCTCTTGTCACGGGTTGAAAATTCAACTAACTACGACAAAGCAATAGCAAACGTGTTATGGCTTACACATATAGCGAGCATTATATACTGAAAAACATTTCGGCCTGCGGTCATCATATAACTTTAGTGTTATTAATTTTTTAGATGAAAGGTGTTGTATTTATTATCACAAAGACAGCTGTTAAGTTCTTCTATACACATATTAACAATCGCTGTATCATCATCTCGAAGGCAGGTGGGTGAATATAATTATACATATGTGCCAACGATAAGTAGGTCAAATATTAGTGTGTTGTGACGAACCAGTTCAAGTCGAGGTCACTTTGCTGCGTCAACCAATCACACCCTTCCTTTTGTTACTATTATCATCTGCCAGAAAGAAAGGGAAACTCCGCATAAACTTTTTACAGAAACTTTAGAATTAAAAAAAACGATAAATTTAAATGAAGAATCTTTCAAAGTTGAGAAAACTTTTCTTGTATTTTTCTATTATATTTAACAACAAAAAGGATCATTTGGACAATAGATTAAGAAATAAGTACATGCATAGAACTCCAACGGTCATATTAATTTTGCGTATTTTGGGGTATATTTATATATTTTTGTATAAATGTAGAGAAAGAAAATTTTGCTTCCCTCCACCGTGATTTGAACTCGGGTCTCTGGCTAGCAGGACCAGCACTCTAACCGACTGGGTTATACATGCAGGGGCTCCCGGTATAACGAACGAATACATACGCTCGATTTATTTTTGTTGAACTAAGTTTGAAGGATTTTTTTTGCTTTATCGAAAAAAGCGTTATAAATGATCGATATATAACATTGTGATACCTTCGCCAATACACTATGTTTTTAATAACCTACAAGCGTGCACATGAATGTGGTATTTAAAATTCAGTGTTATAGTGTTAACAAAGTGTCACCGTTAGGTTTTGGGCTAGCTTTAGTTATAACCTTAACCTGAAACAAATATGGTAGAATGTATACATATGTTGTAGCAACAGGTCTCATTTTAAGACCTTATCATCACAGTATAGTCATCTTTGTAAAAGTGTAACGGGCGATGGACTATAGTGGGATGCTGCGATATCACGCTGAACGTGTTAGTGTTACTGCAGTGTTACCGTTAGGTTTTTATATTATATTCTATTTTATTCATCATAAGACTGAACACCTTGAATGTAAAAAATACATAATACAATTCTTATTAAACATAGATAAGATATGTATACAGGCTTTGATATGTCGGGAGAAGAAACCCCGAAAGGGCTTATTATATCCCTTTAGATTTTGGACGGTATAACTTGCAGAAATTAACTTTTATATTACACATGGACTAAAGATTTGTTAAATGAGATATTGGGTGAATAAATTGGTAATATTATGGATAATTGGTTCTATTTGTATCTCTATTTGTATCTCAAAGAATAGAAAAGAAGCATGGATGCTCAATCGGTACATATATATATTTTATTTATAGTTGCTGTAGAAGAAAATATTTCAATTTGGACTTGAAACGAGAAGTTGGAGGCATGCAATGTTTTAAGTCATTGGGCAAACTATTCCATTCTAAAGGTCCTTTAATCCTTAGAGTATAAAATGTTGTATTTGTTCTGTGATATTCATCGATTTCTTCTTTCCATCTGAGTGACACATACGTTATCGAAATTGTAAAAGCGAGAGTACTGAAATGTGCATATTTAAACAATGTTTTGGTCTTTTCTACTTTGGAGAAGCCTGGTAATCAATGCGGATTTCTTTACTCCATTTTAGTATTCTCTCTATTGGGTATTGTTTACACTTAGAAAACCCATGTTTTGTGATTTAATTCACTATCCATCGGTAGCTATTCAGTGAACGTGTTCAGCTTAAACATAACACGCTATCCAATACATCCTACCCAAAATAAACCATGCTCTGATGGAAGAAATCGGCTTGTCATTTAAGTACTCTCTAATTACAGCAAGGAATATGTAAACAATATAGAGGTGTTTAAAACCCAGAGTAACATCAAGTATTCATTTAATTCAGTAGGAATTTATCATTTTCGACATAAACGTGTCATCTGCAGGCCTTTGGAAAAGACGGACAGGTATATATGGACAGACAAACAAGTTAGTATAATATCTAGCAGCCTGTGTCTGGCTGCTAACTATTTTCAAATGAAATACCGTATATTTTTTGTCAGGAGTAATCACACTGGCACAGGGATATCAACTAATTAAAGTCGATTAATTATCTCGTGTTCTAGATCACTCCTCAGAGTCAAGTTTCTAGATAGATCCGAATCTCGAGTGGTTCTGGATAACATAAAGGCGCATCTAGAGAAAAGACAATACCTGTAACATGTAAATTGTGAAGATAAATATGTGGCGAATATGGAACACACATAGATATTGGGCATGGGTTAAAATAAGCACAAACTGAAAAAGGTATCGTTTAGAGTTAGTAGGAAACCCATTAGTCTACCAAATGGAGATGAGGGCAGTTAAGGGTTTTCTGATACAGAAGGGAGTTTCGTCATAGGCTATATATAGTTTTGTATAAATGTAGAGAAAGAAAATTTTGCTTGCCTCCGCCGGGATTCGAACTCGGGTCTCTGGCTAGCAGGGC
>JAVFBZ010013349.1:0-11909 GCA_032466195.1 Katharina tunicata | reverse complement strand
TCCTGTATTAGGAGACTGGCAAATCTGGTGCTAGGCTGGTCATACTGTAGTACAAAAGGAGTAATGTCCACCCTGGAACCTTTACCTGGTTCAAGGTTGAAGTACATCTAAGTACACAGAAAGGAAACGCTTGTTTTTTTTTATTATATAGCATGGACGCTTGTTTTTATAATGTTTTAGACGGAATATAGCAGAATAGCTAACTGTTAAGACATTTTCATTACACGCTTGTTTTTTTTAGTGGACGCCTGTTTTTATGACGTTTAAGACGGAATATAAAAAGCTAACTTTTAAGACATTTTCGCTTCTTATCGAAAGTTTAACTTGAGGAATGTCATTTTGGCCATGCTATTTCTAAACTACTAATTAATGATCTTGAAATATAAAACAAATTTCCAAGCACATACTAAGGCTGCTGTGTAAATGTAAGTAAGCAAAGCAAAAGGGGCATTCACAAACCCTCCCTAACAAAAGAAAATATATAGGCTAAACGCCGAATGAAAAAATGCAACGAAAAAACAACAACAGCAATCAAACAACTAAACACTTTTTTGTGTGTAAGATCACTGTGTTTTTCAGTTGCAGTTTATTATATTTTACCATAATGCTTGTTAAGCTAAATGGCTTCTGGAAAGGTAGTTTTCACTCTTGAAATAACAAGTTTAGAAGTAATAATACATTTCACTAGTTGAAATTTTCAGGGAGCTGATATCTTGAAGCGTTAAAGAGGAACGAAACGAAAAAACAAAGTTAAAGTCAACTTAGTCAGTAATTTGGTTACGACTTTGTACTATGTTTACTTCCACCTTAAAGGAGAAGAGAAACTACACGTGTTATCAAATTCGCTTCAGACAGTTTATACTGCATATTGGCGGTACCAGCAGGCCTGTTCTATATACATTAAATACTATTTAAATAGTTTGTCTGATTGCTGTTTTACCCCTTACTCCAGGGTATTTCACTTATATTTACATCAGAGTTATTCAGAGGAGGCGAGCACTAACCTCACAAAATACACCAGTTATCCATCATATTTCACTGACCGAACCTATACAAGGTAGCATGATAAAGGTTAACCGTATTAAATGTCAGCTCTTTCTCACAGGATGTCTTATTCGACCTATATGTCAAGAGTGCCTTGTGTTTTATTACGAGAACATGAACGTTATATACAGGTTTGCTTCACAAATACTAAGTCCTTTGTGTCGTATTTTATATTCCTACTGAAATATATAATGTAATGGAGAATGTCATTTAAACAGCGTCATAGACGACAACAAACAAACACTCATGCCCTCAATTAACTTATTGCCCGAAGCCCAGCTTGTTTGGGGGATCGACATTAGTGATTCTTTAATATTCTTATAAATACAGAGCATCGACCACTACCATTACAGCCTACACGTGCTATATAACCGTATACGTGCTACAAACTACTAGACATAAACATTAAAACATTCTTGAAAAATATAAATAAATATACATTGCATACACAGTGCATATACATAAACTTCATACACTCATTACCACGTGTATGCAATGATATAAAACTTGCTGTATGCACGGCAGTGAGTCGCAGAAGAGCATCGAGAAATAGCAAAAATGAGTTAACGTAAAGGATATGGAAAATAGTAAAATCTTAGTTTAACTTCCTTTGTGGTAAAATAATATAATAAATAAACTAATATAATAACGCATGTTTCCAAACATAACAAAAACCCAGACAAGTAAGTATACAGCACACATTAAATCTGGTCATATATAATGGATAAATTGGTAATCGTATACTAGCGTCAATTATGACTTTTCCCAGATGATCTGTTTTATTGTGTATTATTGTAATGACATCATGCAATCCTGTTCATTTCCCTTTAATTCTTCATGAATTTTTTTCCCATTGTTGATGCTAATTCTGGGCCCGTTAAACAGTACACAATGTTGTATGGCAATAGAGCAACAAGACTGCCCGTCACATGACAGGTTATTGACCAGCTTTATTGTTGGAGGAAAACTGGGTATAGAACAATAAAAACCTCCTAAATAAACATTCGGTTAAGCGCGTTTTGGTTCTAAAATATATTCTACCCCTTTAACAAAATACTGACTATATTCCAATTGGACATGTCTAATATTGAACAGTTAGGTTATATATGTATGGTGTTTTACGTCCTATAATAAACAGTGTTTCACTCTGAAAGCTTTGAAGAAAGCTTAATTTTACTCAACGTCTCGACATTTTATTACTGCTCCTTATTGACCATTTGTTATTATACCCCCCAAGATGATACAATACAATGCCGAAACGTTGATTAAAATGAAGCTTTCTGTGTTCGGAATTACACTAAGGAGAATGCTGAAGATGGTTTAAATAAACCGAAATATATAGTCAACAGGAATTGTTCGTCATTCTTTGGAGATTTCACGTTACTCTCTTATGTCAAACTTATCGGTGGAAATTCCAATTACATGTAATATTTCACTACTATGACAATTTTGCTTTGACAATGGTTAGTCGACAACCGAGACGAAGCCTTGACAACATTAAAGCTGATTGGATAACACATTTTAGATTCGCCCGTAAAAGCAGATAGAAACTACTTTTTTACCTAAATATCGAATATTTCCTGATAATATATTGTCCGGATTTGTACAAGACCTGTTTCTGATTGCGACAATACTGTGTTTTTAAACAATTTCTATAAACATTTAAGAAAAAAGAACTCGACCATAATACGCTTTCCAATTTAGCTTAAGAAATTGAAGAGAGCTCAGAATTATCTGGTAGAAGAGAGCACAGAATTATCTGGTAGAAGAAGCGATAAATAACGCACGTGGATTGGGATAATACTGATAAACTTCAACGAGTCGTTTTCTCTTTTCACGCAGGTGTTTTCCGGCGATAATCGGAGAAGGTAAGTATGGGAGGTGTATTGTATCTAATCGTGCTAATCTCTGGTCAATCTCTTCACACGGTGATCAGGAACGGTAGGCTGGTAAATCTGCCTAGATCCCCAACTGAGATGTCATCTGCCCTCGCCTCCCCTCAAACACATTTAACTTAACAGATTAGATCAGCAAAACAAAATGCATGTTGAAACTATCGACGATGAGAAACAATGCATTTTACAACCATACAGATATTGAGCAAGGAAAAGTTACCCTACGATTACATATGTATTATATATTTTTGTCAAGAGTAATCAATCACACTGGCTAAAGGATATCGACTAATTAAAACCGACAAATCATCTGTTGTTCTAGATAAATATATATTAAATATAAATATATATATATAGCAAAACGTGTTTTTATAAAATTCCACAAAAGCCCAGGTAAACATATGTTTGGACGGACTGCTTATGTTTTAAATAGCGGTTAGGTACAAATGTGCCGGCTACATATACGGAACAAAGCCTTATATTATGACATTTGGCAATGGGTTAAATATTATAATACTCAAAACAGAATGGTATGAATTTTGCGAAATTCACTTAATTTGTCTAGATATTTAAAAAACAGATAACCCGGAGATGAGTTAAGACACATATCATAGGATGTAAATAAAGTAAATGTCATAAGCTGTGAATAAGCCAAATGCAATGCGATAAAAATAGCCCAAATACAACATGGAGTCAAATAGTATGAGATCCAAATAAACCACAGAAAGCATATACCGGTCCAAAGTCCAAACACATAAAACTTAGCATGTGGTCGACGTTTCGAACCATTGTTTTATTTTCTCCATATGAAGCTTCGATATATTTGCTGATTTCGTTTTGATTTTGTTCCATTAGAATTTACGGCCGAGAATACAACGAAATACAAGGTTAAATGGTATACTTTCTAAGTACAGTATATAGGATAAAAGTGTTAAATAATCGGGAGGCAGCAATTAAGAGCCCCTATTGTTGTCACCTGATAGCACCACTATTGTACCCGTTTATTGAATCTAGACAAGTAAATACACAAAAGCTGGTGTATTTAACTATAGTATGGATGATACGAGTATAATTGGTAATAATTTTTAACATCGGATTACATAAAACAGAGGATGAGGTCCCCTATTCCTGGCTATCAGATGAAGCCAGAACGGCGCATAGAAAATTACACGGGCTATACGGGCGGCTTTTATAATTATGATTATAAACGATTTTTATAAAGATAGATATAAGCGCCATTCCAGACTAGGAAATTTCTGACCAAATCCCCAAATACAACTCTGTGTATACGGGAATACGATACAAAATCGGCTTAATGAACTCAATCGGTAATGTGATATTGTGGTAAAATGTAACTCTGTGTATGTGTGGGAATACAATATAACACAAAACCCAAAAGAGCCTGATTTCCTCTATCGGTATTGTGACATATATATATTTACAGTTTACACAAACGCAAGAAACAAAATTCTAAGTTGTGGAAAATGAAACACATGAAAGAAATATGCCGTTTAAAAATTTTGACAAGAATGTTTAATTGCAGGAATACTAGTATTAATCTCTCAATACGTTACGGCGACAACACCATTACCTAAATGCTTGGCTAAGGCTAAACTGGGTATTCACGGTTCGTTAATCTGTGATTTAAAAAATATTAATGTTTATTATTATTAATGTCATCATGCTGAATTTAACGTTTACACGTTTTTTGGGACATTTTGCAAGATCCCCTATATCGATAGATGCGATGTAATACATAGGCCTATTACATACACGAACATTGTAATAATCGAGGTTTTATAAATCAAGGAAAAATCCGTTTCAAAATATGCAGAACATGGCTTCAACATTTTTTTAAACAGAAGAGGTTTTTTTATTTAAACAAAGAAGCCCTTCCAATTAAAAAACCCGGAAATAAACACGTGTTAGAGTTGACCATGCATAGCCTACATAGCCTACATCTGAATGTAAACAAGATTATGTTCAGCATTAGAACAAAGCGGAACATCGTATTAGTAATATATTATTATGCTTTGTTTCAATGATTTTGAATTAAAACAAAAGAAAACTATCTTCGAAGTTTCAACGCAATTTTTGCCCAGATTTTTATTATGTATTTGAAAAAAGTAAAACACACTCTCAAATATTTAAGAAACTCCAAAGATCAAATAAAATCGATTATTTCGAAATCCGATAATTATATAATGCCAATGGATAAAAAAAAAAAAAAATATATATATATATATACTAGTTGTAACAGCCAGTCTTGTCAGTTTGCTAATTGGATTATTTTATGAGTATTCCTTTAGTCCTTTTAATGTCGATTATCTAAAGTTTTGTCAACAGTTATCACACTGGCACAGGGATTATCGGTTAAGTCATCTCATCTTCCAGATAAATTCGATTATATATATTTTTGAAAGAAAAAAAATGCGTTTGGATGATCTTGGCGAACTCTTGGTATATTTACCAATTAATCTGCAACATGTGCATATAAAATGTAATTTCTTAGTAAGACACGTAGCCCAACTTTATTCGCCCTCTACCAATTTAAACTAGGTAAAGTTTCACTATTTTGACATTATAGAGTTTAGATATAACTGCTGTTGACAATGATGATAGTCGAACTTGTAACTGATGTTATCTGCTAGCTAGCAATCCTAAATCCATGCAAACCCCAGCAAACTATTGTTCCATTTGATAGACAATTAGAGCAAGGGTTCGTTCTCTCAACAGCATATTAAATCAAGTTACATGTTATATCTATTATGTAAGCATTTAAGGCCACATATGACTCGGGAGGATAACGGCAGCCGATTAAAGTCGTAGCTGCTGCCACGCAATGTCCAAAGTTATACCATTAAAAAAAGCAACGGCAAGAGCGGCGAAAAAGAAAAGAATATTCGAAAACACAGAGAAGATTGAAGACCTATGTAGGTCTATGCATTTCAAACATGCATCAATATAATAAGGGAAATGATTCAGGATATATTCGAGTGATTGCCGTGAGAGGAACGGACGAATGAAAGAGCAAATAATTTTAAAAAAGAAGAAGAAAGAAAACAGTAGAAACCCGAGAGACAATACACCATGGACTCCTTTTCGTAACTAAAGAAACAGCACTGCGAAACAGATTAGTAAAATAACTAGGTGTACAGACTGTTTGATTGATTGAATATACAGAATAATAAAAACTGCCTAAAAATGTGATTGTTTTGTACTTCAAAAGAAACAAGAACAAAATGTTAACATACTCTCTTGACATTACGTTGAGATGGAAAATAAATTAACTAATATGATATAATGGAGAAGATAAAACAGATCACGACATGGCACAACGGTATCTAACTGTTAACTTCACAGTAACAGTGGTTCAGAATTGCTCTTCAAAGCCATGTATAAGAGGTGATTTGGTTTGGAAAGATGGGCCGAAAGAAGACTGAATGAAACGTCAGATATATGCGTACATGAACCGGTTTATGAAATATGACTCGGAATAAAAAGCGAGAGGCAACGTTTTAAAACAAATTTAAGAAATGTTATTTGCAGCAGTATTAGAAAACGATACTTTAACATTAAAGTTTTTCAGAAAAAAAATGTCATGGACAATATTATTTTGTTGTTCTCCACTCCAGTTTCCGGATTAACTTGTGCGTATTTTTAAGTTTGGAGCTGGTAAAAATTTCCCAACCTGCCGGTTCCCATTTTATTTTATTGGGGTACGTTTGTTTGTTAACCACAGGAGTTTGACTCACGTTAATTATTTTAAATGCTATGTTGTATATAATACAGCATGGATCTAATGTATACTTCTAGGCACATTTACAAGATAAGTACACCATATCACATCACATATAAAATAATATATCAGACCTTTTGGTTAAAGGTGATGTTGAATATGTATCTACTGAGCATGGTTACTACTTTACTATTGAATAGCAAAGCCCGCTATAGTTTTTAATGTAACTAGATACATTTAGGACGAGCAATAGTCTTGCTTGGGAATTTCGAACCCGTTTATAAGGTGTTGTTCGCGGAAAGTTGTGTTTTGGAACATGGCCATCGAGTCCATTAATTCTATAATACAAAGGCAAAGGCGCATTCCATAAAATATTAAGTTGATAGAATTTTATTCAGTATAATTATAGTGATATTTCTTATAGTTTTGATAATTAAGACAATCCTTTTTCTGCCCTGGTGTCAGACTCATATTTCAGAATGAATTTGTAATTTGAAGTGCAAGACGGGGTTAACAATAATATTTTTTCCAAAAAAGGCAGGTAGCATAAATATTTATCATGATGTCTGCTTAGAATTTTATTTGTAAATGCATCTCAGAAATGATATTATTTGGCGATATTATTCTGTTGTAACAAAAAATATTTATGTATGCGTGCCTTTTGCTCATTTAGCCAAAAGTGCCTTTTCTATGTTATACCTTATTGGCGTGTTTCATATAACTATATAGTGAAGAACAGCGCTAAATGCCCATGTCTTATTGTGCGGGTAACAAACGTCACCGGGCATAACAGAATGGGAAATGTTTGTAGCTCTCTTATATTATAAACGGAACATCGACCCTGATTGATCAAATAATACCGCCTTTCAAAAGCCTAAACGGAAACGGCCAGTCGTCTAAACGCCAAGTTCTCAACCAACTTTGCGATTTATAGTGTTTGTTAAGCGATAGCCATTACGCATAACCGTGTGTTATTTCACTCGAACGGTTTGTATGAATCAACAAAAAGGTATCTACAGTTGGACGTGGCTCGGTTAAACGGTCGATTAAAGTTTGTTAAACTCACAGGTAGCTAACTAACGGGAGTCTCAATCATTTGCAGCCATATTGTAATATATATGACTCAATTAGATGGAAAAAGAGACGCCAAATTGTTAACCTAGAGGAAATTTGAACGGCTTTAAACGTGTCGCAAGGAACAATGTACGGCAATTATAGTCCTATCAGTACCCCCATACCTCACGACAAGTTAGGAAGAACACGTGCTTATTTGGGCATGACTCGTTTCCAATGTAAACTGTGAACAAAATCTTTGTTTTGAAGAAAAATAATTTCAGCTCTAAACGAACTTCTTAAAGTCAACTTAAATAAACGAGAACAATTATTCGGATTCATGTATAAATGCTATGATATTCTTCAAACGTCTTTTCATATATAGCTACATGTTTTCTTATAGTAGCATTAATAATCATATATAACGAACAACGATGATAGGAATCAAAAGTTGTTTAAATCAATGATCAATTGTTATGCATACAAAATGCTCTCAACAACAGATTCATTTTTGTCTAATACCTACCAGTTTACATCCTATATTGAATAATGGAATTACGGATAAAAATCACTTTCGACAGGTTTGAAAACTTTCTACAAATTAGTTCATGCGAACAATTGCCCGAAAGGTATTCCTTTGCCAGAGGAATTCTTATAATCCACGTTGAAACACAAATCTTGCGATAATCCAATGCACAGTAAAACTGTACTTCGGTTGAAATCCTTCATTTAAAAAAAAGTACAAACAATACACGGATGGTAGAAAAAAAAGACGAAGAAAAGCCAAACACATTAAGTTGGACAAAAGCACACAATATATACGTTCTCCGTGGTGACGTTTACAGACGCACAGGTAGATAATCCGATAATCTCAGTTAATCAGCTAAAACAGGTGAGGTCTAGGTAAGAATTCAGACGATAACATAAGCGTTATAGAAATCTAGCAAAATAGTTGGCCATGTGAACACTGGCCTGGCGTTCGTTCAAATGACTACCAACATTAAGGCTTTAGTGATTTTCAAAAAAGATTCTGTCAAATTTGCGTAACCTTTTGACAATGTTAAAATCAGAGTCATTAAGTAATTTGGTGTTTCGTGTCCTGTTATTATTGTATAGTTGTTCCTCCTCACTGGCCCTAATTTACTCAGAGAATTATACCCTGACTTCTGCAGGTCGCGTGTTCTACTTCAGCTTAAAGATTACCCGAGCTAAAAGCACACTAACTTAACTCAAGACTCCTCCAATCTTATACCTATAGGGTTTTAATTTTCTGTATAATTCTACTTTATTTCAGCATTTAAGTGCAAAATTATCGCCCAACGTCAAATTTCGATGGTCATTGCGCTCTTATCATGCAGCTTGTCTTTGTATTAATTATCGCGCACAAACTGCGGCTCGCCGGGTTAATTTCGCGGAAAATAACACAGTAACCATATTTGTAGATTATATTAACTTAGGGTTTGTCCGGATTTAATAAGTCAATTTAGGAAATGACGATAATGTCTTGGCATGAATGCTGTGATTAGGAGTTAAATTTGGTCATTAATACTCTCCAACTAGTAGGCAATATTGTGTCATTTTCTAGGCCCGCTCTCTAAGTCTATTATTTTGATAAATAACAGTGGAATTGTCGGAATAATTTCAGGAAATTACGCCTTGCGAGAGGAGTTGATTGGTGCTGATTAATAGATGTATGGTTATATATAGGCCAGTAGAATGGCTTCGGGATTTTAAAAAAAGCCACATGTCCGAGGCTTTAGGACTGTATAGGGTGTCGAGTGGCCGGCTATTGTTAAAACCCGTGAGACATACAGAGAAGAAGTTGATACATGCCCAGGCCTGTATTTTGTTTGTACTGGAGTATAGAGATTTCAAAGGAGGAACATCAGAGACCGGCAGCTCATTGTACTACAGTTGCATCGCTCCCGTATATGATCAATAAGCCATTATTTCGATATATTATGATCAATAAAGATTTCTTCATTTTTTTTTTGCTAGGATCCGCTCAGTTTCTAGAGACCATTAGCATCCGAAATTTAGTTCTTATAGTAAAAATATATAGTCTTCAGCAAATACAATTAGAAAACGTATATACAAGAACCATTCTAGAAAACATTCCGTCATGGGCAATTTGAAAAGCTTGGAATTTTTTTTATTTCTAAACTTGACGAACTATAAAAAATTATATTCATAGCACAGAAAAAGGATAACTGAAGCAAATTTGTAAATTTTTCAGATTAACGACTATAGTTTCCCTCTTTTCTAACTCTATACATTTTAGATCTGGTGCCGTGATGCTGGTTAGTCGATTGTGGGAAGACCGGTTGACATTATCCCCAGGAAATAAAAAGGCCAATTTCACGATAAACGTACATAATTACCAGTTAATTGGCCATGACTCAGAAAAACAAAATTACCAAATAATTCAAGCCAATTTTAGCTGTCATAGCAGAATAACAAATGTTTGTCGTATACCGTTTAGGTTATCGTTCCAATGAAGGGGAAGTGATGGCGTCAGAACGGACTAGAAACTTGATTACACACGCTAACTGAATGCGGAATAAAACTCCGGTGAAACACAGCTTCCGCGTGATATGGGTTTTAATGTACGGCCATCTAGCGGGAATATAAAAGTGAGAAAACTGATATATGGAAACGGACTTTAATTTGTCATTTATACGGATGACATGACATGGCCACTGATACCTGTCCAAATGTTAACATATCATTTGTAATTACCGCAATTAATTCAGGAAGGCGATAAACAGGAAAAATATTTAGGTAAAGTAAATCGTTATATTGACTTAAAAAAATAAAGATTAATAAAACGTTACACGCTGTGCATGTACAAACAAATGTAACCAAAAGAACGTACTCATAAACTCACACCCTTTTAGACGTCGATGAAAACATGTCGGAGTAATACAATCATACACCAAGACGTGATCAAGTACAAACATTTTTAAATCAGTTAAGTCAGTTAATTTTAACTTAACTATTTAAAAAAAATCCTCAGTTTCTGAGAACTTGTACGCTGAGTAAATCAAATACAGAAAAGGCACCAGACGCTGAATATATCGCGTGCCGTAAATTGTCTGGATTTTGTCAACGTCAGAATGATATAAATGTTACCTTTTTATTGGCTTAGTATTAATTAAGATTTTAAAAGGAACTTTAGACTATTCTGGGAATGTTGTTAATTACAAGTCACACAAGCACACAAAACTATTTAATTACAGTCCAATCAATTGACAGTTTTGTATTTTAATACAACCCAGCATTTAAAGCCACTGCTTGGATTTAAGATCATCACCTTTCTGAAGAACGGTACTGTGATAAATGTAGAGTAAAAATTGTAAATATATGGGTAAGGTTGTGCGCCTCCCATCTAGTTACCGTAATATCACACTTGTCAAAATTGTGTTACCTTATTATATGTGTAAAACAATATTTATCTTTGTTTATCAATTTGTAAGAAAGTGTTTGCCGGAGGGTCTTTTTTTGGCATGACACCGTACCTCCTTGGGTTGGTCCAAGACGACAAGGTGGGAGAATGACCATAGGGTAGTGTGACAGGGATTGACAGCACCGCCCTGATTGTAGCCTGACCAATGGGGTGTCCGACGAGTGGTTAGTTAGCTCTCTGCAAGTAAGTAAATACTCGCAGTTGTTCACAATCCGCTGTAGCGAGCTTCTCGCTTGAGCTGTCAAATAGAATCACATCGTAGAATTACCCAGGCGTTGGTTGAGCACCGACCAGAGTAGTGTGAGAAGAGGTTTTAAATCTACAGCCAGTACTTGGTGAAAAATGATAGCTTTTGTCATTAATTAACAAGAGTGCACTCAGAATTTATTGATAAATATGTTTTGAAGCGATTGTGTGTGGAGAGGGGAACATGTTGTGGATGAGTAGGCATGGAGCAGAACACCACATACCGTCACATTTGCTTAGATGGAATGCGTGTGAAGTATTTCACCAAATGCAATTTTTTTTAGTAAGATAATTAAAAGTCATAATGGCTCAAAAGAATTAAATGTAGATATAATTAAAGAAAAGTGCGTAATTTGAGATAATATAATATGTACTTTCGCTTTTGGATTTATATATATATTTTTGTCAAGAGTAATCACACTGGCACAGGGATATCGACTAATTAAAGCCGAGAAATTATCTCATA
>JAVFBZ010013284.1:0-11912 GCA_032466195.1 Katharina tunicata | reverse complement strand
GTTGAAAGAATTTTACTACATGCAGTAATTCAAGCAATATCAGACTGAATACTTACATGAACTTTATAATGTTTGTAGGTAGTTTATGTAAATTAACATCATAGGAGTGAAATAATCACAGGTGCTACATAAAATCCCAATCTAACACGTGTTTTTATCAAGTTTTGTTCTTACTATCTCTCACTTGAGTTACACATTCCTTCATTTTGTTAATGCTGTGCGTGCAAACGAGGCCTTGATTTAAAGTTTTATGTATAATATAAAAGTAATTCTTCATATTTCAGATGAGCACTATGCCTGGATTACCCACAAGGCCATGTTTCTTTGACATTGACATCGACCCTGTCACCGAGGAAATTGTGGGGTTGTCTTAATGTTACTATAGTCATCCAGAGCATCAATTAGGAATTGATACAATCATTCTAATCATAAATGTGCAATTTTGTTTCTATTGATTTGTTGTGTTCATACAATTTCAAAATATCTCAAAGTGAAATACCCTTGAATGTGATGTTAAACAATTATAAAATAATAAATAAATCATTTTTCTCTTTGCCATTGACATTGGTGCCATAGAAGCAAAATAATACATTGGAAAACATTAAGAAATACTTCTATTAATTCTATTCATAATGCTGTTTAACTAAATTAGAAAGTGTTTCTATTAAGTTTTGTGTATCATTTGTACATTTTGGTCATGTACTTTGGTCATTTCACTATAATTCACCTTTCAAAGTTACATGATAGCAACTACAAATATTGATACATTACATAAATTAAAGAACTTTTAGCCTGAAAGAAACAATAGAATTTTTATGAAATAGGTATTTGTGGCATAGTTACTATGGTTCATGTCCTGAAAAGTACACAAAGCATGTTATTCTCTGACACATAAACACGGGCGGTTGGGTGGGAGCTTCCTGTGCCCTGGTGTTCTATGAGCTAAGGGGCATCAGGAGGCCGATTTGTTGTGGTGTCCTGTTTTTCGTCATGTATCATGGTGTATTGTTCAGGATGGTTTCCTCTATCAATTGGGCAGGCGCGTCATCATAAGAGTGAAATAATCTTAAGTAAGTGTACGGTGTAAAAACCCAATCAATCAATCTAATACATAATCAATATCAAATAAAAGTGTCATAAAAATCTCTTCAAAGATATTTTTCATCCATGAACTACCATATCATTAAATAATTGTGGTTGAATACTTACAAACTTTGGAAACAAACACCAATTTGCTACCATGGAAATCAGTGTAATTTAAATTTATTATCATACATTTAATTAACTTTAAATTGGTCCTCTTTTAAAAAGTGTGAGTACAGGTATGAAATAATCATATCCTTAATAAATGTTAGTCATGAATTATTATGTGCTGATAATTGTGCTAATCGTTGCCTTTGACGACTTTTAATCCATGCAAGAAATCCATGTCATATTTACAGTGCTAATGGGAACCATGTCTATGCAGAATAATATTGGTATCCAAGTATTATGGGTCTTTAGTGGTATCTTGACAACTATTGAGAATCTGCGTATGCGTTGATGAACACGGCCCCAAGGGCTGATGTTTATGTCTATTCTGCGACTGGGTGGGGTTTCTAGTTCGTTTGAAAAAACGTGAGACCCTAAAAAGATAATCAGTCTTAAAACATTGAATGTATACAGCAGTTTTAAAAAATGGTGTCCGGAGTGTGCAGATACATGTAATGTTAATGTTTGGGCCAAATTAATCAGACATCTGTATGGTGGACTAGCAATGCCACATTGTTTATGGCTCCATAACATAAACCATTGCATGCCAGATGGCGTGAAATGTCCACCATACCTGTGTCTGCTTAATGTAGCTTGGACAAAATATTCGGAAAAAGTCCATTCAGACAAAATAGCATTTATAGAATTTACTCTATCTACTCAGACTCAATTTATTTTAGGTTTTCTTCTCCTTTAAGTTTGTACCAACATAACATCGAGGAGAGATAAACTAAATCATGGTGTAAAATACTAATCAAACAAGTGAATCAAATATCTATGTATGTTTTCAAAATGACAAGACAGAGATCAAGTTGTCAAGGTGTTAATATATTTGATGGATTTCACAGTTTATGTAATCAGTATTATCAATAAACATCCTGATGTACAGTTGTTTGTCATTTTTATCTTTCTGTAATCTTAGCTTAGAGATTACGTTTAATTCATCAACTCCATGATATCATCTAAGAAATAACAACAACAAGATATAAGTAAATATCTGGACACAAAACAGAGTCCCATATTGATACTTCATCAAGAAGAAGAAAAGTGACGCTAGTAATACATGTAACATGCAAAGGCTCCGATGGATGGCAATGATTATGTTGCACACCGCTAAAAGAGCTACATTTGTGTACCTTGCATGTGTTGAGTGTGTCCAAAGAACAATCACACTTGTTATTTAAATATATATCCCACACAAGGTTTAACGAACTAAATCTAAATAGTCCAAAATTCCAAGCTACAAGGGTCGACCCTTTATGTTTATAACTAACCAACCTAATTAGTGTCACCCATGAAAGAGTTCTGTGAAATCAAGTTGAAACTAGCCTAGTGCTATCTTATAAGGTTGCCAAACTTTGGAAATAAAATACCTTTTTCTCACTAACCTGTACAACATTATCTATTGTTGCAGAGTGTGAGTACCTTTCGTTTAATTAATGAGTTGACCTGCATGTGTGTGTATGAGACATAATGGATACAATGTAAAACTGTGTATGAAAATGGCATGTTGAAGTACAATTAAATTCTAGTAATGTCAAATATTTCTAAATAAAATTTCTAAATGTAAAAATTTAAATGTTTCAGTAAACCAATCAAAATGCATCAAGCATGTTTCAGAGCTTCCTTTACACTCAGGG
Source organism: Katharina tunicata (assembly GCA_032466195.1). Taxonomy (NCBI): domain Eukaryota; kingdom Metazoa; phylum Mollusca; class Polyplacophora; order Chitonida; family Mopaliidae; genus Katharina; species Katharina tunicata. The sequence goes on along the minus strand of JAVFBZ010013284.1, from coordinate 9,021 downwards.
GAGACAATTTCTCCTTGTTGTCATTAACAAAGGTTTTCACGGAGGATGGATTGAATCTAAAATAGTTCCTCAGCGCCCAACCAATAGCTTTACGAATAAAGAAATCCTTCTCATGACAGCACAACATACAGTACCTGTAATGACCAAATACAAATTGTAGTTGCAGTTTTGCTACACATATTTAAATAAGGTGGAAAGGTGAAGGACAAAATCAAAGACATCAAATTTAGATATTGGCAAATGACTTGTCAACAAGACGTCACTATAAAAGCATGAAATGGCAACTGTTAATATCTATAATACTAACTTTTCTTTAGAACACAAGCCCAAATATGTTAAAGCAGTAAGCTTTCGTGTATACTGGTCACCACACTTTTTCGAACTGAAGTCAACCTAGCCTGCTATTGAACATGCGTGGTGACCAGACTACACAAAAGCTCACTGCTTTAACATATTTGGGCTTGTGTTTTAAGGAAAAGTTGATATTATATTAGAGCTACCAAGCTGATGAAACTTAAATATCTTATATTGCCACTATTAAAACACAATGTCGTATTCTGCTTTGATTGAAATTAATAAGTTGTCGGAGAGATCAAGCCAATGATCAATTCAGTTGCAGTACAATGATGTGATACCATACAGGTGTAACTTACGTTTTATCTGCACAGTTGCCAGCAATTTACAAGGCTAACAGTTACAAAAGCCATACCTGTACAGCTTATCCTTGTCTGTATTTTTGTTGTAACTCAGCTGATGTAAAATGGCTGTACGTCTAACCCAGATGTTTTCATCACGTACCCACTTGTCCATGACCGAGCCCAGGTCAGTGGGATGTGCAGCCACCAAGCCACCCACCACTGTGAATATATGAAAAGGTGGATCTGTTTCAGACAACTACAACAATACAACACCGCTGATTACAGTATGATGAAATCTATAAACTGCTTGAATAGTTTGCGAGAAACTAAGGTGTTTGATTTATTTCTTTATTTGACTAGTGTTTAACGTCGTACTCAGAGTATTCACCTATATGGCGACTGCGTTGCCGGTGTATGGTGATAAACCGTGAAGAAACGTCGTAAAAACCACCCTGAAAACTCTGCAGTTGCTGGAAACTTCCTTTATATATATTTGAGGTCCCGAAGGTGTTTGATGCTACATCTTAGTTTTTTTTAAAAAGTGTGAATAGCGTGTGGAGTTTCATTTCGACCTTATAAAACTTAAAGATTTCCAACTAGGGATGTTGAGTTTGAAAACCAAATCTTTAGCTCCAGATATCATTACATAGGTTACAATACCCAGAATTCCACACAAGCCTATTATAAGCGTGTAATACAAGTGTCAGGAGAGGAGTGAGGTAAACTATTTCTGTGTGTCCCTCTTGTAATGGTCACCATATCATCAGTTTTATAATTAATAATTCTTTCCTTTATACAGTGTGGTTGACCTCTGGAAATGTACACACTTGTACAAGATACAATTTCAGTAAATGGTACACTGAAATCGTATCAAATGGTTAAACAAAACAAAACAAAACAAAATGGCTTTCCAAACAAGAAATAAAAAAAAGTATGTTACACTTTGAAGCAAGCATATCCACTGTGTCCCACCAACTCCTTGTTTCTATTAACTCCTTCACGCAGTGCAACGATGCTAAACTGGTTGTCACATCTGGGCCAATCAGAAGCTTGAGATGTTTGTTGCCGAAGTCCACACCAAACATCTGAAATTCTCGTTCTTCTTGTTGAAATAGAATGAGTAATGTTTGTCGTACCTCTTCAACTTTAGTTAACTCTGGACAAACAGCAAGCACCTAATATACAAATTTAACCAATCAAAACAATAAACTGTTTTCTCAAAGAAAAGAATACATCAAGGGTCAAAATATGAAATTCAAATGATATCAATTTGTTGATTTACTTTTAAAGAAAAGCTATGTCAGCTGTCAATGTTCCCAGCATCATAATATATCTTTACTTAAGTCGAGCAATACTTGACGATGCAGTCATATAACCTTACTTGTTTCTCTAAAGCTCTCCTTTCTGGGGCTTTCAGCCCAAAATATTCAAACTGGCCTCTCATATATTTCTTCATAGCAGCTGCGTTTTTTTTGTTTCTGTTTGCACTAAATTCCTTCCTTAGCAAATCCACAATTTTCTGTTCAGGTCCATTTTTCTTTGGGGTCGTTGAAACAACTGCGGGAGAGCACACAGAAGACACCATGCCTTTTAGAACTGTTCTTTTATTTCTTGTGACCTTTGGCATTTTCATTTACCTAAAATAGAAATACTTGTACATTCATATAATTATCAAATGTTGGCTTTTATTCTGAATGTTGGGGTTCTTGTGCACCGATCCATGTATGGTTTACTTAAGACAGATATTTGTTCGAATGAGCTCGTCGAGGGTATAATGAAAAAAGTTCATGAGAGATGAAACAACTGATTAAATGAAAATTCCAAATAATTTTCACCAGCAGAGAGTCTATTCACTTTAGTTAGCATTTAGGCCTACACGTTTTAATTACTTGTACTTTCTTAGAAATTATCAGTGCAAATCATGGATTAGAGAAAACAATTATGGAGGAATCCAGCTTAAAGACAAATACGATAAATCAACCGTTAAAACAATAACGACCGTACGTAAATATCAAACTAAGCTGTCGTACTGCATGTGCTACTCCAGTTCTGTATATTAAGTGTATATTTAACAACAATCTCACTTCCGTCATGTGACTGACATTCTCCCGCCAAGAATAATTTCATTGGTTGAAATGTATCTTTATCTTCATGCGCTAGAGGGCGCATCATTTGACAGTCCATCGTGTCTGCGAGCGGGACGGAAGACTGATTTGAACGTGATAAAAATATCAATTGGTGAGTTTTCATGACTTATTTATGAACGTGTTTGAATCCAGTCATTAACATATTATTCATTCATATCCCAAAAGATGTGTTTAGTTCATGTGTGAAGTAGGCGCGACGTTTTGGATGGCACAGTGATGGAAAATCAAAGTGAGTAGTCGCCCCTCCCCCTTTTTGTTGCAACATTGTGACAAGATTTTTAATGTGAGTGGCCGAAAAACTATTCTGTGCTCCCCAAGGAACACTATATTTGCTTCATCATTATCGTTGTTGAAACACATTTTTCGTTTTGGAGAAAGCTGTTCAATGTACTAGCATTCTTACTGCAATAGTTATTGTAACAGAGCGCCTAGATGCAGAGTTCTGTACTGTTATTAGTCTGCTACATCCATACATAACATATAGATCGTGCTCCTAATCAAATCATTATCAGTGATACTATTCATGTGTTTGAAGGAAACTAATAATCAAACTCGATGACATTCAAGGATTTTTTTTTCATATTCGCAACTTTCCACATCAAGCTTATGATATTGATAACTAGTAATTTGTCAACTTTTTTTTCTTCTTTAAGAGCATATATAAGTCGAGACACTCAGAATAAAATAAGATACTATGCCATGCCATGCTTATCTGTATTTTAAAACTTATGAAATTATAGTAGCCGGCAATGTGTATTTATAAATGATTATAAATGCTGCACTATTGAAAAGTAAACATGTAATTAAGAAAATCAGGTATTTCAAGTCCATATTTTAATGATTTTTCGGTTGTGTAAGCAAAGCAAACATTGAAGTCTGATTTATATATTTATTATTAAGGAAATAAAAACTCAAAATGTTTTTCAAGCATTTTTAAACTCCATAAAGATGTTGTGTAAAACCACTATATTATAGTCATTATTTATAAATAAGAATCATTTCATAACGGTATATGTTGTGTAACACACAAAAAAAGAAAATCAGTTATTTTTTTATGTAACTATTATTCATAAAGATCCACTGTATATATTTTTGTCAAGAGTCAGATTCACTGTATACATTTTACCCGAGTTTGAATCCCGGTGGAGGCAAGCAAAATTTTCTTTCTCTAGATTTATACAAAAGTATATTTATATATGACAAATAAAAAAAAAAAGTCAATATTAAAGTATCATTTCCTAAAAATATTTCTTGTATAACATAATATGATTTAAAAAAATCAATATTTGTATTAGGTATCATTTCGCGAAGATATTAATAAACTGCAGCATGTGTCAGATATTGTTATTTATGGTTGGTATCATCTTTCAGTAATCTAGTACATAAACAGTGAGTTAATGTCACTGTGACATTAAAGATACATAAGATGGATCATGTGAACTGTCAAATATTTATTACTTTGATAGTGCACAACATGCCTGGATTCATTTTAAATGATGTCAAATATAAAATTTATCAAATGACATTTTAGGAAAGTTTACCTTTTTTGGTGGTTTAATTTGTGAAATACAATTCATTTTTTCTGTATTGACTTAAATTGATTAATTGGTGTTTAACGTCACATTGACTTAAATTGAACTTAACAAATTACATAATCAGTTTTGGCTTGAGTTAAATTGCCAGTTTGCAGGGTTTGCTTTAATTTTGTCCTTTGCTTTCTTTAACTTTGCCTGATTTTATAAAGATTCCAAATGTTCTAATTTTAAAAGTTAATTTCTGTGTTAACTTGTGCTCAAGAATAGCTCAAATTTAGATTAGAGTTGAAAAGTTTGCTTGGATGTCCTAGACATGAATTAAGTGTGTCACGTACATCATGTATAGGCTATATCAGGCTGACATTATCACAGTGTGTTAGTTGTATAACACGGAACAAAAACTAAAGCGGTAAAGAAGCTAAATCAGATATTTCAGTGATGTAGAGAAAAATGAGCGGACAATTATCATATGTCAGTTGGAAGTATCTAATTTGCTTTTTCCGCTTCTGATCAAGTTCAGTAGTTGGATTTCAACAGATCAGCAATTGAACGTAAAATTTATATCAAACAGAAAGGAGACAATTTTCACTTTGGATTCGCTTTGATGCTTTTTGCCCCTTTGATTTCTTGTCCTGCTCATAACTTTGTTATAAATGATGAGATTTTAAAAATAATTTGATATCAGTGTTCACCATATGATAACAATGGGTAACGCGCAAAACCTGAACCTGTTTCGCCAGGCCGAAGTTCAAGGTCACAAGAAAAGGTCAAATGTTTAACAACTTAGATGTCATGTCTGGCTCATAACTTTGTTGTGCATTATCAATTATTGAATTTTGATATAATTTGGTATGAGTGATCACCATATGACAATGATGTACTTGAAAGCTGAAGCCTAGGTATAGTGTGCCAACCTGCAGAAAAAAACTACCGGTAGTACCAAATTTCAGTGAGCATAGTGTACTCGTTTATGGAGAGGTGAAGATCTCATTGATGGATAGGTGTCAAATTGAGAAAATATCAGGTGACCGCTCTTATTCATTCGAGGGTATAATTGTTGCTTAAAGATTAAACTGAGTATTAAAATATGATTTTAGTTTTGCGGTCTTTTCTTTACCAATTTTAGTTTCTCTCCTTTTTAAAATATAAAATTGAGCCTGATAATTGAACAAACTTCAGTATACAATATTAAGTAATGCAATGCTCCAGGGTCATCCATGATGATGTCAAAGATGCAAGTTCCAGTTCATAGGAAACATAAATACACTACATCTATGATCTACAAACAATATGAAGATTCCTGGTTGTTTCGCGGTGAGACTCTGTAGGCTACATGTAGAGGTATCAGTCGATAGGAGCGCAGGCCCTGCTAGCCACAGTCCCAGGTTTGAATCTTGGTGGAGGCATGCACAATCTTCTTTTGCTTCATTCGCGGGGTGTTTTTTTATGAGGTTTCTTACCAGTTTTCAATCATACACCAGTAACGCAAAGTCGTCATACAGATGAAATACTCTTGAGTATGATGTTAAACACCAAACAAAAAATCTGTTGCTACATTCAGTTTATTTATAAATATAGTACACATATAATATTTAACGTATTTGCATCACACTTAGTCTAACAAACAGTTGTAGTTAAGTCAGTGGTAGTCAATCAATGTTGTGAAAGAAAGAGTGTAATAAGGGTTTTGCTGGAATTTCACCGTAAACATTTATTAAATGTTGGCTATGTCCAAGTCCCTATCCTCTTGTTTGAAATGTCATTTGAAGGTTGATGGAATATTGGATTAACAACCCAGCATCAATTAATAAATGGAATACATTTGTTGAACAAATAGTAAATTCATTATTGTCCTGTTTTCTTGCAAACAGCTGGGGCCAATAGTGGCAGTTTTCAGCATTGTGTGTGTTTACTCTTGGGATATCTTAGTCTCTCGTGTACTTTGGTAAATATATTTGAGTATAACCATTGTCCAGGTCATTAAGGTTTTGTTTTCAAGCATTAATCACGGTAACCCTTCTATATATGCCACATGATATTATTGGTGACTAAATAGTGCATTTTGGTTTCAATATATATATCTACGGCAATATTTTAGTTATATTTTAAACCTTTCTCCAGCAGACTATAAGGATTACTGGAATAAAAGCAAATATTTAATTTTGCCCTGCATGTGAGGTTTTCTTGCAATTAGAGCTATATAAATCTTTTTGATGAATATAAATATTTTAGACCGGATTGTGATGCATAAAAAGGATGTTAGGGGCTTTGGTTGAAATCAGTCTGATTTAATGACCTTGTTACTACAATTCTCTTCAGAAATCGATGAGGCTGTTTACTGCTCGTTTCTTGCTGTTTTCTACTGCCTTGACTGCTCCCTCTGCCTCACTATATATCCATCGTTCAGTTTGTCTACAGTCTGTCACTGCTATGATTGTGTTTCCATGATTAGTTTTATGGTAGACTCACTGCTAAATGACTCTGTTAGAGAAAGATCAATGGATGGGACGGTAAGATTAATTGATTATTTTTACCACTGCCTCCTGACTAATTTCCTCAGTTGACTCACTCACTCTCTCTCCTGTGAGTCATACCATCCTACATACATGTATGGTCCTGGAATAAAAATCTATTCTCATATCACCTCTCTCATTTAACTAGCCAAGCAAGCACCTGTCAGCATGGATGGCATAACCACATGATCAGTACAAAAGGTTTGCAAAGTACCGGTATATGCTTTTATTATATAGTTCTTTTTGAAGAAATATACATTTAAGAAAAAGAGAACAGAACAAAGTATTTACATTGAAACCAGCTGTGCTTCACAAATATTGATTTTAGTGATTTATTAATGATGTGACAAACATATTTTTTAATCTCTCTAATATTATTTGGTTGCGCATTTGGACTAAAAAATACACTACCGGTATCTCAAAAGTATTTGATTAAAATGAGTAAGTGAATTTAATATTCAAAGTTAGCAGAGAAATAAGCTTATAAATATTCGGGTGATTATTTTTGGATAAAAAGTACATGTAAAATGCACTGGGAGAACAGCATTAATTATCTGTTATTTGATGTAATATATTTGATCTGTTAATTTAATAAAACTAAAGTTGGGCCAAAAAACAAAAACAGATTAAGTCACTTTTTAGTGTAACTTGCAATTTACACGTTACTTTCAGAGTTGGAAGTTATAGAAAACAACCGTAACATGGTTGTTAGTTCTGAAATTTGGCTGCCAATTATATACATGTATATAGACTGAGATTATATTGAAAAGCTATTAATCATTTTCAAATTATTCCAAGTGAATATTTTTTGTTTTTAATTCAATACTTTTCATTGGAATGTTTTAACTAATGTTGATTTTTTTTTTTTTCATTTTAACTTTTTGATTGTTAACATTTAAATGTTATTCTTTTTTTAAAATTTCCCTTTTTTTTTTTTTAAATGACTGTTCTTTGGAAAACTACAGGTACTGGTGTTCCAGTTGTATCTGAATGCCTACATGTATGATGTATGTGATTGTATCTGATTTACAACCCTGACTACCTGGAGAATACATGTATGTACCTCAAAATCTGTGTAAAATTCCCTCAGAGGAATATATGATATAGCTGTCCCTGGAAGCCTGGATTATGATCTCTGTCAGTTTGGGAGGGATATAGCCTGAGTGAGAATTGTTTGTGTTTCTGTATGTCTTCAATGTCAGCTTTACAGCCAGGGTCTATCTCCAGTGATATCAGTGTGTGAGGGTTGTCTGTCAATCTGAAGGCAATCCATAGCTCAACCAGAACATCCTTGGCTAATCTCCCCAGATATGTGTGCTTCTAATCATTCTACACTGGCTGGATTCAATATAACAGATACATGTATCACATGTATTTCATAAGACTATGAGTAGATCAGATTTATGAATTATTGAAATTCTGACGTGTTGCACTGAATTGTTGAGTTTGTGAAATGCAGCATCATCTATTAAAACGAATTTTCTCTTTTTCTTAAGATGTACAATATATAATTGTTTGAAATTTTTTTCAAGGAAAAAATTTGAAAACTTTTAAAATTTTGTTTAAAAAAAAGCCAGTAAATAAAGCGAGTATAAAATACCAGGAATAGCAGTTTGAGAAAAAAAAAACATGCAATCCTTCAATGATAAATATTTTCTACTTCAGTGTTATATTTTTTTGAAAAGTTGAATATTTTTTTATTGAATCCATGGAAACTTAGAAAATCAAACTTAAGTTTATACCTCGTATTCAGCATATTTATCTTTGTCATTATTTATTAGAAATTCTTCTTTCTTTAAGAAAGTCCTGGGTCACCTCTCTTCAGCCAAACTCAAACTGACAAAGTCACCAAGTCACTTCTTAACCTGTCCATGTAATTCAGACCAGGGCAGACTGATTTCTGCTGGATGTCAGGCTGTCACATTCCTGGCATTCTTATCTCTGTAACATCTGCTTGTATAAGCAGACTTGTCACCCCCTCTGTATTTCCGAGCTAAAACCCCCTCCCTCTCCAGCTTATTCAGCTTCTCCTCTCACAGCTTCTCCTCTCACAGCTTCTGAATCTATTGCTCTACTATGTATGTCCAGTGTATGGTTTCTAAAATTTCTGATGCCCCTATTCTCCAGTGCCAGTTGCCTCCCCCCACCTCTCTCATTCCTTTCTCCAAATTGTGAGCTATAAGACTCA
>JAVFBZ010013273.1:0-11912 GCA_032466195.1 Katharina tunicata | reverse complement strand
GTCAAGAGCATGCTGACCTGTATTTCGCCTGAGACTGAAATTGACAACAGTCCAACTATTAAACCCACCTTCCAACCCTTTAAAGATCGTATACATGATTAAAAGATCGATTTTCGCTTAACAAAGATAAAAAAGTGGATTTTTTTTTACACTTGGCAGCTTAAGCTATTTCCTTGAGGCCTTGCTTATTTATATATGGACGACTGCTGCGCGGCTAGAGACTGGAACCCCGGTATCGCTGCTCTGCAGCTTTAATTTAGATTATTTGTATCTGCCAGAACTACATAAATACATTATGGCACAAACGGTCCACCATACATTTTACTTACAGTAGTTTGCTTTAAGTGACTTTCAATGGAAAATGAGAAATCCTACAAGAAATGTAAAAGTATTTTTGTAAACAGCTCAGCAGGGTCTGTAATTTCACTATGTTTTTTTAACCCCGTGGTGAGCGGGGTCTAGATCTTACTCACTCTCTTGTTGGCGCTTTTGCTGTTGTTGTTGTTTTTGTTTTTGTTCTTGTTGATGTAACACTAACTAAATGGACTATTTATATGTCAATAATGTTAGGGTTGTTCTGAAAATTGGTCAATATATACCTGATAGTACTACGCAAGTCATTACGGAGCCGGAATTTCCAATTTGACCATGGTTTTATTAAAAAGCGAGTTTATAAATGCATACAGCACAAATGTCTAGGCTTTGAGGCATATTTTAATAAAACATGCTTCAAAGCCTGCAGTCACATGATTCGTATTAGCTGCAGGCCACGGGGCATGTCTAGCAGTGCGGACTTTAATTATCTTTAGTTCGTTATAGGATTGCATTGATTTCGTTTTATTGGGGTTCTATGCTATGAGATTTTGTTTGATTGGGATTCTACGCTATAATTAACATTATCAGTCTTAAATGGCGACATGCCATAACCTTCATATATAATGGGGTAGCCCATACTTGACACCAATGTAAACAAACGATTACGACTCACGACAAACACAGGGTACTTCACGAAATCCCTTTCCTGATGCCCCTTAGTTCAGAAATGTTCTGCACGAAAAAGCTCCCATCTATCTGGCAAGTCTATTAAAAATATATATGAATAATACGCATTATATGCCTGATGAGAAATGGAACTTGGACTACATCGAGTGTAATCAGGTTGCTTACCCGAACCTGTAAAGTAAAAATAAATATGCTAAAGTATTTTTGTTTTCATTTATTCAACTTTTACAGATGTCATTTTTTTTATGCCTACTGCGATCAAACAAAATTGCATTCCATGTGCATTTAAAGTCACATACGTCAAAAATCAAAAATTATATACTTTTGTTATCACAGAATAACAAGTTCCTAATATTTTAGTTATAGTCGTTCCTTTTATTTCACCCGACAGATTTTAAGGTAAACCAAAACTTTTATAATAACCAAAAAAAAAATGAAAACTTAAAAATTCTGTCAAAATATTGAGGACGTGTCAATTTGCCTTCGCATCTTAGTTACGCTTTGGAATACCGACGTATCTCCAAATCAACGGCCCCACCCCTTATGGGATTCAAAATGTTAAATATACGGCCTTAAACCGCAAGCAGGAACAAAATCTTTCTTAACATTGAGGACAATAGCCCGCTCTCTTCACGTTTGAGTTCGAACTAGGACAAGATTTCTTCTGGCTCACACAAGGGTCGCACAAAAATTGATTTTTTTATTATTTCAACCGTACCGTGTTTATTAATGAATATTCTTCAAACTTGTTAATTACGAAGCAGTTATAATTTTGGGTGCCTATGTGAATTTATGTGTTAACCATACCAGTGCAAGGATTTTCGCATTTGTTGGAGCCAGGGTAATAGCGAAAGGGGATTTTCCATGTCCTAAATAGTCCGATTAACCTCTTTCGCATAACAAATATCCTCTTTAAAATGTCAAAGTTTTCCTGAGGCTTATTCTCTTAAATGTAAACGGTTGTTGGAACCATTAAAGGCGTTTCATTGCCCCATTTTCGGAAATGTCAATCGGCTTTTTTCGAAGGCTGGCATTGTAGGAACATGCTCATAGCTGATGCTCTTGGCCAGATTAATTAGATATTTTAACATATCAAATTACTTTATGGGCTAACACTGCCTTAAGTTGGAACGTGAACTAATTAATGCCGCTGAGCAAATTTATGTTTAAAGATTATTTGCTTTTCCCGCCTCGCTTCAGTTTGTCGCCTTTTTGTTTAAATGTCGCTGTGAGGCATTCTGCTAAACCTCACGTGATTCTCGTTCTATTATGTTGATGTGCGCAGTTTTCCAAAATGTGGACCATTTTTTTGACATCGTACTGAAACTTCCAGTAAGTATCATCAGAAATATCCACTTATAGTAACTAGCAGGGAGTGCCGTTATTTGTGCAATTTTGCTTTGCAAAAGCTGCAAGAAACCTGGTTAACACCATAAAAAAACACGACGCCACCAAGTCAGATTTTTTTTTAAACTTTGCTAATGACCTTGGTGGATATTTTCCCCCATATCCGTTTGCCTATGTTTACAGTTTTTGGCTGTTTTAGTAACTGTCCTGTAAATTCACAAATACGGCCGATAACTCTTTTAATTCATAAAGTTTCACAAATAGTTAAACAGCTTACTTTCTTTCTTTCACGTCTTTCCTGTGTATAATGATCAACGCTGCCTACATTGAACAATCTGAAGTTATCTTAGACATGGCGTAGATTTGGTTTTAATGAACGTCCAATGGTTGTATGAGCTTACGTCAATATGACTTCGCTAAATGCACTTTAGATGTTCGGTCGACCTGATAATTGTAGTAAATAAATATTTGAGGAATTACTATTAATTTTTAGATATCATGTGTGTATTTACTGTTACAATTTTTGTTATACATTTAAACAACGTTTCAGCAAGCTTTTATTTTTGATCAGCAATAATGTAAGCTAAGGAAACATGTCATTTATCTTTAAGTATAATTATATTGATCGACTGAAATGGTTTCTAAAGCGATGAGAATTAGGCTGGAAGACTACTTCACGATCTGGAGGGTCTCTTTACCTCATTCGCTTATATCCTCGTTTGTATCCCCGTGGTCTATTTTCTTAAATGTTAACGGCTGTTGTAATGTTTAAAGGCGTTTTATTGTCTCCTCTGAAGATAAAGAGTCGGTTTTATTTTAGTTTTAGTAGACTGTTAGGCCAAAGGGTTACACGATGCTATCGGCGGGTATTGTGAGACGAAACCGTATAGGAAGAAAAGATTGATTGATTGTGCCCTGGTGCTCTCTAAGCTAAGGGCTATAAGGAGGCCGATGTGCTGTGCTGTCCTGTTTTGTGTCCCGCAATTGCCTCTTGTGTCTTTTATGGTGATTGTTTTCGTCTATTGAACTGGCACATGTAAGTGATATAAGTGAAATAACCTTAAGTACTCCGTAAACCCCAATCAAAGTGTTTACATGTCTTTTATGGACTACAATTTTTGTTTGTGACTCAACTTATTGGTGCCTTTAAACCAGAAAGAGGTTTCATGTTCATTTATATAGTCTTTTATTTATCCAGTGCTTTTGATGGTATTACTCCATACCCATTTCACTTACGAAAAGCGATTACAGGTTAAATCGTCGTAGAGATTACATCTGCGGTTTAATACAGTATAGTTCAAGCATTGCCACGTATATTCTCTTACTTAGCTCTGAAGGATCATTGATTTTCAGACAGAGCAGAACAATTCACATCTCATGGTTGCATCAATGTGGCTGTTTGCTGTTTAAGTATATCACCGTCATATAAGTGAAAACTCCTTGAGCACGGCGTTAAACATCAATCAATCAATCAATCAATACCATTGGAAACTTCCGTCCCACGCAACATATATAATAATAAATTGAAATATTTATTGGCAATGACTCGTTGAGAACCAGTTTTACGGTGCGCGTGGATATTCTTTATGAGTCAAGGAGTATGTCCATGTAGCAGCTAATCGTACAGTTAGTTGTTTACGGATTTTATATATTTTGTTCAATTCTGAATCGCACCGTGCTTCTTAAAGGGCGAGTTTGCTCTCCCCTGTTTGAGGATAAAGGCTGACCAAATGGCCAGCCAATACAACGGTCAGATACCGCCAGCAAAACTCAATAAGGGAGATAACCAAAGTGAGCCACGATTTGGTTTCCAGCATGTACACAAGTCAAATAGAAGCGAACGAGACGTAGTTGGCCTATATTATGTATTTAGCTCCAGTGTATTGTCTTCATGTTGCGTATTGTCGTCCATGTTATTATCATCATTTGAAATTATTATATAATTACACCTAATATTATCCAGATTTGCACGTTTAATAAAAGTAATTAGTTTACGCACAACCATGTCAACATGTTTAATTACATTTTCTTGGGTTTTTTTATCAAACAAGTTGGAATATCCAGCGCAGAGTAAATGAAATATCATTTAGCATAGTGTACCAGTCAATCAAGCCAAAGCTTTTGTCTCTCGACTATTGGTCAGAGATTTTCTGGACTAAACCATAGCATTGCTGCTTATATTGCAATAAATAACGATACGAAGCCGTATGTGCTGGTCATAAATGTTTCTTAAGAGTTCTTGTTTAATTATATCCACAGCCTTGTGGCTAACGGAATGGCTATTCAGTTAAAAAGCGCCAGTACCAAACATTAGAAATTACGCACCTTAATTTTTACCCCGTGGTGAACGGGGTCTAGATCTTACTCACTCTCTTTTTGGCGCTTTTGTTGTTCTTCTTGTTGTTCTTTTTGTTGTTGATGTAACACTAACTAAATGGACTATTTCTATGTCAATAATGTTAGGATTGTTCTGAAAATTGGGCAATATATACCTGATAGTATTACACAAGTCATAACGGAGCCGGAATTTTCAATTTTACCATGGTTTTTATTAAAAAGCGAGTTTAAAAATGCACACAGCACAAAATGTCAAGGCTTTGAGGCATATTTTAATAATACAGCTTCAAAGCCTGCAGCCACATGATTCGTATTTGATGCAGGCCACAAGGTATGTCTCGCAGTGCGGACGTGTTTTTTATAGCTGTGCAAATAGCAAATCTGCTTGACGACTTTTACAAATCAATGCAGACAACAATATAATTCAAGAGTGTACTAAAATATAATAATACTTCATAACCATACAGTTAAATTTTTATCAGTTTTTTATTATTCCGAAGGCCACTCGCAATCGTAGTCGTACAATGATAGCTTTCTATTTTCCTAAAGTCTGTAGTTTCAGGAGATTTATGATTAAAGCATGACATCCGTTGTGAAGCTCCTAAGCTGGTTCGCCACAGTTTCATTTATAAGTCTAGTTCTTGACAAGTCTGGTCTCACTAGTTACCCTCTGGCGAAATTTGGAACAAACAATATGCAGTCACATAACAGACGTGTGCGATGGCGTTTGTTCGCTTGATTTTGTGTTTTACGACATACTCAAGGTTATTTCACTCAGTTGACGGCGGGCTTGCTTGCCCAATGGATGAAAAAAACTAACAATACTCGCAACACACAATGCAATACGGAGATTTACAAGACAAAAACAGGACAAAAACAGGACCACATTAAGAGGCTGTCTTAGCACCCCTTAGCACCAGGGCACAGGATGCTCCTATATTACCCCCTTGACCATGTGGTAATCCTAACCTGACAAGCTCCATTATGGATTTAGTGTACGCCAATAACATTGCTGTGTTCAGGCAAACAACCAAATAACCTACTTATAAAGTCGTTCCTTTCGCCCATTGGGCTGGCAAATGCAATTATTTAAGTGGAGCATAGAATGTTAGGCATGGCGAAAAGCGCAAAAGCATTATTTTCACTTATGAGTTTTACAATGTAGAGTAATGTTGAATACGACTCGAACAATATATACACATGGGTTCATCGTGGTTCAATATGTCGATTTATTTAAAACCATTATCCAAAAAAATCCAGACGGTGTATTTATACACCCGGAAATGCTTGTATAAATATTAATAATGTGTATAATATTAATATTCATATAAACATTTGCATGATAATTTAACATAAAATACCAGTTATATTGCATGGAATCGATATTTAAACAGTAACACATTTAGATTAGAGTTTGAATTTTCTACACGTTAGAGTTTGTGTCACACAGCCGTGCTGCATAGATATGAATGTGTACAGCTGTCTTCTAATGGGGGTGAAGTCCACACACTCAACCAATTATACACAATCAGTTACAGGTTTGTTCTGATTTTAACTTGATATAACTACCAATAAATGTTAATTTTCTTCATTGTCTGTTTAAATTATTGTTTAACTTTCCTTTGTTACCATATTTGATGGAATGGTGAAGTCATATCGTTATAATGATGTCTTAAAGGGCGAAACTTCTCCAGCAGTGACCAACAGCAAACGGTATCTAGGATTCCACACAGTAGATCTAATATTCATTCAAATTCGTTGATCCATTAGCCACTCTTTTCTGTCATGAACCTGAATTTAAATGTAAGATGAAATAAACCTTTCAATTTATGTTTTGTTTGGAACAATCGTCTTTCCAAAGTGAAGATGAATCTTGTTTTGAATCTTAGTACTGCTCGACGTGACTAGCTGATTGATAAGAAATATCGATAAGAATATTGGGCCAAAATAACTATTAAGTCACCATGTTACCTGTTCTCTACAAACATCGGAAGCAACCCAAGATATACATGTTGCTCCAGGCTAATCATTCCTTGCCACACTGTTTCATGAGGGACTTTGGGCCTATTCTGATCCTGGGGCCCGAACAGTAGGTTAAGCATAACTGTAACGGTTACAGACCCTCACTATCACGAAACGCGATATACTTCCATCAGTTGCTTCTGCAAAGAGGAAAGTCCTTATATAATAAATTAACTCAAAATGAATCCTGCAGTTTTCGGTGTCCTTTTTCTACAGGTATTTTGTTTCTGGCTTGTTCTGTAGGCCAACCGAAATTTCGCTGGCATGGACACAGCATCCTATTACACGAAAATAAGAACCTATATCCCACCCATGGAGATCCGCCAAAACTTCCCTTTGTAGGATCAGTTTTATCATCATAAGAGATCATATTAACACAACCACATTGTAAATTCAGGAATTTGATATCGCCATTTTCCAGAAAAGCACTGCGAAAAAAGTCTGAAACAAAACAACAAATCTTTTCTAAAACGAACGAAAAGGCATCTTATTTGTCAGTGAGACAATCTACGCTCTTGTTTTTTTTTTTTAAATCTACCTTGGACACAACCTCTGGACAAAGCCAAGAAAAATCAACTCCCCCACCTCTGTTTCCGTGAAACCGAAGGCCAGAAAATTAATAACAATAGCAGCGCTGCTGTAATCATTATACCGAGAACGCTTAGCGTCAGAGAAGCCTTGCCCTTTGAACGCGAAGTTTCAAAATGTCCCGCTTCGAAATCTTTCTTTGATTTCACGGAGAGGATTGTGGCAATGATTCCAAAGGGAAGATTAAAGCAGATCATTACAACAACAGCTAAGCCTATGTAGTTCCTGGGTTTATCGTTGTAACTCCTGCGCAGAGCTTCTCCGTCTGGTTGAGTCAAAATCACCTGACTGTGGCGAACATTGGCGGCATTGTACGTGACTCTGCTACAAGTCTTTGATCTTGCCACTGAGTGATTCTCCGACGTCGACTGGTCACTCGTGGGCGGCGCTGAGTAACACAACATGTTCACAGTTTGGTGATCTCTCACACATTATTCCAAGGACTTTTTTGTCTAAATCAATAAAAGGACGAAGATTCGCAAGCAATTATTACAGAATCCTCTTATCAGTTTCCAAAAACGTATGTTATCCTCAGGTTAAACAACTTGGTTTGAGCTTCATCTTGTCTTTAAAATACATAATTGTTCCTCGACTCGGGCACCAATATATATACATTTGTGCTTTTTATATCCATATTATGTAATATACCTACTTGATACTAATGCCCTTTCTTGTTTCGTAAACATGCCTTGATTTTCTTTTAAACTCGTTCCATACAAAATAACCAGGATTCCTTGGGTCGAATAGTTCTGTATTTGAAGGCCTTTGTTGCGTGAAGGAAGGACGCAGAATGCAATTTAGAAACAATTGCAGACCTTGATGGTTTGTTAAGCACTGTAATATACGTCAGCAGGTGGTGGCCGTGTTAATTAAAGGTCCATTAACGACACGACAACTTAACGTTCACTCTGGTCTTGATCAGCAAGAACCAATTACCTGCGGTTTTAAGCAAGACAAATTAACAGTTTGGACAACAAAACTAATTTGCACCTTCTGTAGCCACATAGGAAGATTTACATACTTCCGTGAAAACCAGACAAACCTCAAGCAATATTCCCTATATGAGCAGTATGAGTCCTTTCGAAAAACGTGGAAATCTCTGCCTTTTTTTAATCTAGATATGCAAACGCTATACAAAAGCTAATGTAACAGAACAGTTCAGTTGAACTATAACTATAATTTGGTTTCATTTATGCGTGCTTACTTTTCTACCTATTTCATAATTACGTTGGAACAACTTAGAGGATTTCAAATGAATTTTTCTTATTTTTTGTCCATCATGCAATCCATTCCTTGCAAATCTCTAACAGAATTTACACTCACGATTTGGTGCCCAATTTGCGAATCGAACTTCATGGGAATGTTTTTTTTTTTAATTATGAGTATTTGGAATATGTACTATGATAAATCCTACATTATCACATGCTTTGGTCGGTTCTTTGATATTGCGAGAAGAAAGCTTTATTGGCAAATCTTACACAGAAACATTCGTGTAGGTAATAATATAATGTGTTTTAATGATATAATGGAGCTTAATGATTTCTCAAAGAGTATCTTTTTAAATAATTTTGTCTATCGAATTAATTGGTGTTTAATGTTATACTGAAAGGAAATTCACTTATATATAAACTTTGCGTCGACAGTGTATGGTCGAACACCGGGGGGAAGCCTTGTAAAAATCGCCCGCAGTCAACTTCCCTTATATACCTACGGTCGACAGGGGAATTCGAACCCATACCGATTGAAGTTTAACAGTTTGACAAAAAACGGTCATTTAGAGAATGAGACTAACCTTTTTAGAATTAAATTCGACGCACTCAACAGCTTCTGACCTTTTAAGCTAAGTAAACGTTACAATCTGTTTCTATTCTAATTACGACTTCGTGGAGATAGCAAAATCTAATTGTTTATGATTTTCAACGTATAATTATATGAAGTTGATGTTGCGTGATTTTTCTGTTGTGTACAGTGGTTCAATTTGGTGACATGCAACAAATACAGTTCCTATTGGTGAATAGGCGGATATTCAGTGGTCACATTTATTGTGATATACAATGACGTCCAGCTACTTCATATTTTGCCCTAATAAAAATGTTTAAAAAAAAAAGATATTGTTTAAGTGGCATTTAGAAGCTGGGTACATAATAAAAACATGACGACTAAGATGAATTTTATAAGATGGATATATCCAGAAGTTCCATCTTAGTCCTCATTTTTTTGTTTTTAAAAGAGTTGTTGGAAACAGGTTACATCCTAAATTTAAAAAAAAAAAAATGTATTGCCGGCGAATGAAAATTAGCTCAGAGCACTAGGGCACAGGAGGCTATCGCCTAACCACCCGAATAGACTTATTGGAGCAGACTTCAGCAGACACAGAACGGTTAACAAGGCAACCGACCCAGCATATGGTTAAGATCGGTTACGAGACAGGTTTTGCTATTGTAATTTTTAGTCAACCACAGGAGTAATTAAATGTCACAGATTTTTACGGCATGCCTATTAGGTTTGAATTCAAAGATCTTCAAACACTCACCAGGTGATTACATTAGAAATGCCGACCTCTGTCTTTCCGTATGATAATTACAGTTATTAGAAAACCTGTATCCGGCAACATGTTAACTGAAATACTAATATCAGTATGTTTATATCCAATACTAGGTATTAAGCGCTAAGGGCAAGGACAATGATCACTGCATAAGCGATAATAACATCGTTTCCAGGCCTGACTTTACAGTTATTGTGCGGAGAAAGACCCCAATTTGAAAATCGTAAGGAGAAAAGACTATTTCGATTAAACTGATTGAGTATTTATTCCAAAAGTTCTTGTTTAAGCGGCATTTAAAAGCAGGGTACATAACGAAAACATGACTAAGGTGAATTTTTTAACTTCTGAGTATATTGATAAAAAATTTAAAAAAAACATCCATGTAAGTCATGTTTTTACCATTCAAAAATTAGGATAAAGGTTGATAAAGTGGTATCAATACATATGCTACAAATGAAGAATGAGAGCACGGAAATGTGTTCTAATACATGCAAACACAAAATTGTCGACTGCCTGGTATTTAATGCCGAACTGCAGGGTATTTCACTTATCTGATGACGGGGTATGCCAACAGTGAGAAGCAAAAATAACAAAAATGCGAAGACATTTTAAGTGTTTTCTCTGTCGAAAAGATAATGTTCCTACAGTGCTTGGTATGACAGCATGAAAACATGGTTAAACATACTGCCTTTAGCAAGACGACCCCAAAATAATAATATTAAACCGTTACCTGACAAAATATATGCAAAGTTTTACTAAAAATTAATAGTTGAGTCGACTTCACGCCTTCAATCTATTGCAAATATCTAAAAGCTCTCGATTTAAACAAATGCATTGTGGTGTTGACCCTAGTCAGACTTGGTTTGTTTTCTTGAGTGGGGTTTTACCCCTTTATATATACTTCACGTTATTTCACTCAAATGGCGGGGTACAAGACCAATCGGTGAAGGATATCACCCTCAACGATGATGTCAACACACAGAACCCCACACAAAATTGTCAGGATCAAATACATGACACCACAACAAATCGGTTTGCTGATGCCAGGGCACACAATTGGAAACGTGAAAACCATTTAACGTATAAATTTTGCCTATAGTGATGTGTTGACGCAAGTCCAATTTTGTGGATTGATTACCAGAGGATGAAAGGACAAGGTCAAAACAGCAATGAAGCACGTACTTTATTAACATCACTTTTAATAATAAGAATATCAGACTAATTTTATAATCAACGTTGGTAATTAGCATTACATAGCGCTATTATCTTCATTTAACTGTTTTTTCTGGTTTTCACGATAAATATCTTCCTTGCGGGTTCATATATCTTCGTTCATCTTCTCTGCATAGGTCCATGCTATTTCCTTGGCTTTTGACCTGACTTTCAGAGCAGCATCTAAAGTAAGCGTCATCTGCAGAAGTTTGCTGTCGTGCGTTTCACCTATTTGACATGGGTAAGGTCAAATATCCAGCAATTTGGTATCACTGGATACACAGGTATAGACAGGGAAACAAATGCAGCCACCAGCAAGACCATTTCTCAACCGATAGGTATATTAAAAGTCAGAACAAGTAGAAATTATATGTAAAACTCGGTGATTGGCGAAGACCTGTTTCACTTTAACTTTCTCTTAAATTATTATCTCTATTAATGACAAACGATTTGACTGTATGTACTAGCTAAAAGTCCAACCTTTTCTACAAACAAATATGACAAAGAAATAGAAATAGACGTTAAAAATATTACCACGAGCCCAATAGTTCTAAGCTTTAATTCAGGTGCCACGATCCACCGATCAAAGAAAGAGCACTCTGTCTCATTCTTCTTATGTGAACCGAAATACGTTCCTCCAAAGTTTAAACCTAAATGTCTTGGTTTACTACGAAATATTTTCCATGACACTTAAATCGGAAAAGAACATTTGAAAGTTGTATAGCCACGGGAAATCTACGAATGATGACCCCCATAATGTGTATAACGTTTGAACAAAATCAACATATACTCTGTCAAAAAAGAAACGCATAGGCGAAATATTAATAGAATTATCTCTTTAATACAAAGCGGGATAATT
>JAVFBZ010013262.1:0-11912 GCA_032466195.1 Katharina tunicata | reverse complement strand
TGATGAGACAATTCGATCGATAGTTCTACTTTATTTTGTTTTCATTGAGTTTTTACGCCAAACTTAAGGTTATTTAACTTAAATAACGGCGTACCAGCTGAAGAAAACCAATTTTAAACGACGGTGGCAACACAGAAGACACATCAGGACCAAATACCATATCGGGAGACCAAAAATAGCGGTTTCCAGATGCCCTTTGGCCCAGAGAACACCAAGGCAAATGAGGATCCCGCCTAACCCCCGCGATAACCAGGTTTGAAACTCCTAACGAGTTTTAGTTCACACAACTTTTACGATTGGCATTCACAGTACAAGAACATTTTGGATGGAGGTTGAATTATATATATATGTAATTGCTTGAAATATGTTAATTGCGTATATCAATATTTCCGTTTTTGTTTTAACTACTTGCCAAAATCTTGTTTCAGGTATAGCATTTACATTTGTGTTTCAGTTTCTTGTCAACATTATTTAAAATATTGATTGACTATTGTATTTCACTTATATGACAAATGTATTCCAACAACAGACAGCGACTCTTATAATGTCACTTGAATTATTAGCTCCATTGGAAATATAATGTTCCTCCATAGCTATGTATGACAGAACGAAAAAAGCTTAAAAAGTACTACCCTAAAGCTGTGAAATACTGGAGGGTTACTATCCGTCACGAAATCTTCACTGACAATGATTCTAGATTCTAAAGTAAAACTATCACAACGTCATGCTTATGTTTGATCGTATCATTCTATGTAGTCATAACGTCAGTTTCTAAACACATTAATAGCGTTGTTCTTTTGCCATTTAAGTATATTCTGTTAAGATTTGTGTAATCGTCGATTGAAAACGACCTAAAATATAATATACCTACAAGTTGAAAATCCTATTTAGCCATGTTTTTCCGAAGGATTCTACAGTCCATAGGTACCAAGTGTAGCAATCTGTGCTTGTAATCAATATAGTTCTCTCCCCTTATTCTAACTCTTCTGTGCTATGTGTCCACGTTTGGCATAGCTAATAAATATGCGTTACAGTCCATCGGCAACCGCTATCTTAACAAGATGTGCGTCACTACCTTAACTGATCATTAATCTAAACGAAACGCTACACCCAGAACTGACAAATTGTACGCGGGACTAATCCTAAGGGTCAGAAAATGACAAGTCAGTCAGTATAGTTTTTTACTGCAGCGTTGATTCTCCACTGAGACAGCAGTGCTTTGGCGAACCTTAATGATAAACTGGCCATATATTATTGAAATGGGTTTCGTCAATGGCTAAAAAAGCAATATTGTCAGTACTCCTCTAAATGACAGTGCCACCTATCTCAATGACAAACAATATAAATTATTTATATATTCATTTCATGTTTGCCTGGGTTGTGAAATAGTTCTGGCCAACATGGCGAAGATCGGATCAAGGCTTTGGTGACGTGTGCAGTAAATTCGATGACTCCCGAGTAATTATTTATTGCCCAATAAGATAGATGGCACTGCCAGTGATATCAGTATGACTAACAAATGTATGTCCTTGTTTAGCAACCGCCTAACACCATTGATTCGTCTACAGTCAATTCCGACATTTTTTGGACGAAAAATGTCACGTATGTGAGTGTATTCAATGCCAATAAAACCGAGACACAGTATAGAAAGATTCGCAGCCTTCCCATGGATAAAAACTAAAATATATAATGAAACAAGTGGATCATTCTGGCAACTAAATCTGTAGTCATTTGTTATCATGCGGAAACACTGAATAAACTGACTGTAAGATGTCACTTCTGTCTCTGGGTATTAGTGTAAGATGACAGTTGAAACTTGGATTAGTTTTGATTGTCTGTTTATATGGAAAGTTGAACTGCCAATGTGATAGATTCTAAAAGCAGTTTCGTTCCCTGGTGGACAATATGTGTTAATCTAGATGTAAGCAATAGAGGGTAGCGCTATTTACTAATACCCTGAAATAGTGCTCTGATACAGTGTAATACACCAACGCACTCTAGGGTACTAGGATGATGAAATAGCATCTCCTAGACATCGATTTACAAGGCCTCCAATAAGCCGGGAAATGAGCAAAGATTTCCCGATGTAAAACCCAGTAACACCAAGTCTCAGACCCAACGTGATCTCATTGCAACCTGAGAAATTATTGGCTTTCGTGTTAAATTACTGTGATGATATGTTTAATTCTATCTAAACTAAAAAATCAACAAACAATGTTGACGTATTTGGAATATTTAAATACTGATAGTAATGATTATTATTTATTGGGTCTTCTCTGAGATTTACAAGATGAAGAAAGCATTGTCATATATGGTGTTCCTTCTAAATAAACAAGTAAGAAAGGCACGGGAGAAATGCTTGCCATTATAACAAGAGAACACTGTCACCTGAATTGTAACCGTGGTTACAACATGTTGTTGTTGTTGTTGTGGTTTTTAATGACCCATTGTGTTTGTCGTGAAAATAAAGAAAACAAATCTGCCCTTTAAAAATTAATGTTTGCCATTTCCCAAAAAAACATCGTATGAAACAAAAAAAAATGATCGAACAACAAAACCGTTCTCGTACAAAAATCTCCCCCCCCCCCCCAAAAAAAAACAAAAAAACAACAAAGCGTTAGCACTGGCTGGTGCCGTTTCTGTTTTTTTTATTCTATCTGAGGATAAAGCATTAATTTACAATTATTATTATGCAATAATTTGAAACACCGGCAACCCTTTTAATACATGTATGTTATATTGAAAGGAAAACTTAAACATATCTTGTGCTTCAATATCTCTCACTTGAGTGAAGACATCAAAACTAGAGACTCAATGCACATATGCAAGTAACTACTCTACTTGAAAATAGATGTCTTCGACTCAGAAGTCTAGAAACTCTCACATAGCTATTAAGAACCTTTTCTGAACATCCGAGTTAATTTTGACAACTTTAGTAAAGTTCACAGAGAGTCCATTGGATTTGCTTGGGCATCATATATCGGGAATGTAAGGTGACTAAAATGCTAAATGATCAGGAAATGTCACTACATTTGATCTAACACGCGATGAAAAAAGGCAACAGCAAGAACGAAGTTATTTGCGTAATTAAGAGTTTGTGTTCTGGAATTGATTCAATTGTCTATTCAAGGCTTTTCGTATCTTGAACGAATGGTCATGTTCTCTATTTTTCTCGAGGACCTCGAGACGTGGCTTATGCTTAACAGTGAGGATAATATTGGAATGGATTGCATTAATATATATTTACTTTTGTATGCGGACGACCTAGTATTAATATCTGAAACTAAAGAAGGTTTACAACAATAATTGAACATATTATATGATTACTGTAACGCGTCACGGTTAGAGGTGAACACAGAAAAAAAGAAAACACTGGTTTTTCGAAAGGGTGAAAGAGAAAGCCTAAATTTAAAATGGCAATACAATAACTGTGACTTAAAAATTGTAGACACTTTCATATATCTAGGTCTGGTGTTTACAGGCAATGGTCTGTTTACTGTAACTCAAAATACATTATCTGAAAAGGTGTGAAAACCATTGATTGTCTCATGACAAGTATCAATAATTATCCCTTGCCGATGGATATTGTCCTTCGGCTGTTTAATACCTGTGTTGGTTCTATCTTGAATTATGCCTGTGAGATTTTGGGGTTTCACAAAACTACATCTATAGAGCGTGTGCATTAAAATTTCGTAAAGAAATTGTAAAAGTTAAAAAGTCGACATGTAGTATGGCAGTGTACGGTGAAACAGGTATAATGCCTATGTATTATCAAAGAATCGTCCGTATTGTTAAATTTTGGCTAAAATAATTACACTCCAGTAATTGTTTATTAATGCATATATATAATAATTTAGTCAAAGAGGCTGACGAGGGGCAGTTGAATTGGGCCTCGCGTGTGAAACATCTGTTATGTAGTATGGGTTTTGGTCAGGTCTGGTATGCACAGGGTGTTGGTAATGTAAACTTATTCCTCAGAGAGTTTAAAGTTAGAATTAAAGATGTATTTATAGCTTTTTGGCACGAAGGTTTAGATACACCACAACTTCTGTTATATAAACATTTTAAGTCCGAATTGTTATTGGAGTCATATTTAACAAAGGTGTTAAACGGATAACACAGAATGGCACTATCAAAATTAAGAGTGCCGTCACACAATTTAAAGATAGAAACTGGTCGTTATGGCAGTCAGAAAGTGTTCAGAAAGAAAAGAAAATGTGAAAAATGTAGCTTCGGGCTTGTGGAAGACGGGTTTCATTTTGTGTTATATTGTCCTTATAACAAAGATCAAAGAAAACTTTACTTAAAAACTTATTATTATCAAAAAAAAAACAATATGTTCAAGCTGACTTCGTTGTTCTCAAATACACAAAAAGGTACTCCCAGAAAATTTGCTAAATACATTTATGAGGCCTTCAAGTTACGTGAAAATTAACTAGTCTCACGGGTGTTTATGTGTATTGCTTTTGTATGCTGTATGTCGCTACAGCAGGAACTTTTGTTAACATATGTTTGGACGAGGGGCGAGTTTTTGCCCAAGTCAAACAAAAGAATTGAATTGAAATTAAATTGATATTCGAAAAACAAATTATTGTGATAATTAAGTGCTTTCCTGAATACATCACAATCTTGAACAGTTACTCAGCTATGAAAGAACAACCACGTCCTTTAACTTTTGCCCCGTTTAATAGCAGGGCAGCAACAGCTAGGTCCCCATGACACAACAATGACATTTTCGTCGACTTCTACTGTAGTTCCATACGTTCTTATCGTTTTAATTTTAGCATTAGAACTTCCTCAATCAATTGAAATCAGATTGTTTATCTTGTCGTTTTAAGGGAAACTAGACATTTTTTAGCATTCTGTATAACGTATGATTGGTTAAAACAAATCAATACCACACATGACAGCATGAGTACTTAATTCAAAACTGTTAGCTTGTCATCAGTCATAAGTGAGTACAGTATAAACAAATGTCATTGTTAGTTTTGCAAAGCATTGCGTTTCAGTCCAACATTAGCAGTGTTTTAATAACACTCAATACATTATTAAACTTCATATATGTCTACTCCCCTGGCTAAGGGCAGTGTCTTATAGTATAGCTATACTGTATTCACTTGCTGCTAGACACACCCATATTTTCTGTTACACCAAAACACTTCACATTCAATCAGTGCTTGAACGTCTCTATGTACTGTTGGAGTATATCGCCGCCATATATTATGGAACTCTCCGGAGCCGGCGATAATCATTCAATAAATCAATCATATACTGTTACATTTGTCTTGTAACCGAAACATGAAAAATGGCAAAAATGCCCCCACATCCGGTTTCCCCTTACCAATTAACTCCTTATTGCAGAAAGCTGCTGACGAATTTGCAGAACCACCGTATTTATTATGTGTTTGCTGTTGCTATCTGTATTCATTAATTTTCTGATAATAGTGTTTTATCGCTTCAACCGTCATTGCCCTCCGGAAATTGCTTTTGTTTTATTTCTCGTGGGACAGATGCTAACGGAACAACGCTCAGAACACATTTAACTTTCCAATTTCGTTTTGCACTGACTCTGTTCGCATATATACAACATGGAGATTTAAATTAATTTCATCCAATTTAAACATACTGGTTATTTGGTCCTTTCACTCGTCGAACGAATTGGAAATCAACTTTGCCGTAATTATCGAACGGTATTCTTGTATATTGGCTCCTGAATAACAAACCATAGATCATGAAATCACACATCACTGGCATCGGTATTTCATTATATTCAACGAATGTGTTTAAATGGATAAGTCCAGCCTTGTACTCCTGAATACAGTCCGATTTGTATATATTCCTTTCCCCCTATTTCCCTCTAATAAACCACATATTCCAAATGAACTGTGGCCTCCGAATGCCGATTCAGTTCTATTTCTTCGGGGACAAATCAATAAGTAGCGTTCTCTGTATGAGTTTTGATTTCGTTACTCGTTATGAACAAATTATGAAATCCCGAGATAACATCTGTACACAATAGACTGGAAGATACAGAGGGTCAAGTAACGTTTACAAAAATACACTGAATCTAAATA
The DNA here is from genome assembly GCA_032466195.1 of Katharina tunicata. NCBI lineage: Eukaryota > Metazoa > Mollusca > Polyplacophora > Chitonida > Mopaliidae > Katharina > Katharina tunicata. The sequence continues at coordinate 5,838 of JAVFBZ010013262.1, read as the reverse complement.
CGACTTCGCAAGAATAGATACATTTAAGAAGTTGTGGATTGTGGATTGTGGAATGGGCGTAAAACAACACTAATAAGCTAAATTTCAAGTGTTTGAACGTGGGAATTCTCTACCGGAGTCTAAAATTAAGAGTGAAACAACTATTGTTAGGATAAATCTAATTGACAGGTCGTTTCGTTAATACCCAGGGCTCCTGGACCCAATGGCTTACCATTTCTTTTGGTTTATTTGTTGTTTTCAGATAATGGGAAATGGCAACAGATTTGGTTGTCAGAAAAGTCACTCCATCCAAGATTATTACGCTATTTGCCGCTATATTGACATCCGCTACCTCTCACCCTTGTGGCAAATTTCTCCAAGCTGTTGCACCAAATTGACTTCACACCAATCAATTTTAACCTTCCTTGTCCGGACTGACGCATTCATATTTTGGTCTGTTACTAGTGGATTTGTCCAAGATCCAGACCTTCCTGGTCTTTCCTGGCGTTTCAAGAATTCTTACTCATGAAGGCTTTCTCGATAGCGGTATAGGATTTACTAGTTGAACGTTTATGTAGTATAATAGCAGGTAAATCAAGAAATCTAGTTAATTATCTGTATCCAACAATCATATATCATGTAATATGTCAAACTTCAAATCTACTTGCTCTTTGGAAGTCAATTTATCGGTTTCGTTAACCTGATAGTTACTGACAACTTGCCATTTACTAAACAACATAAATTCGTAAAGTTGTCAGGTTTCCTAAAATATTTATCTTTTACAATTAAACATTAAAATATTATTTAAATAAAATTCCATGAATACCAAAAACCATTAAAAAAAATATTCAAATGAGGATGGGTCAATTTCCTTTTAAACGAAGGTCACGTTTTGCTGTATCGACGTTATTCCATGTCAAACATTATTAGCTCCGTCCCTTACAGGCTTCCAATTGTTGACTAATATAATATCATTCAGTGCGGTGAATACAGCGAACTCTCTTAGGGTTGAATTCAAATTTCATGTTAGGTATTCGTATCGAATGACAAGCCTTGTCTTCAATATATTTTTGTTAGTTCAATGTATCTGTTTTAATTATGAACAAAATCAAAACGTTGTAGAATTGTAACAATCAGAATGTGTTGGAAAAAACCCTAATTATGCTACTATGCAAATATCTTTCACTAACAGCACAAGTTTAATTAATTTGGTTTCCATTCCAACTAAAGTTGAAGTGTTATAATCAATTTTATCCGTTTCTAGACCACAGTCCCTCCGTCGGTTATGTAAATCATTTTCTACGATGGCCTTAGGTCATCATGCTTACCTTCATATTAATGGAAAAGGAAATAAATTCTTGAACAAGTTGAATCGCATAAGTCAATAAAGATACAAGGAAAATGCTTTAGTGAGAGCAAGGTTTAAGCAGATTCCGTTAGTGAGAACTCAAACAAAACATACCTACTATATTTTACGGATGGGCATAGTTAATTTGATTTCGAATATAACTAATTTTTAATATTCTTTATGCACTCGATTGGACACCTGTTTTCTCTAAGGGTAATTTAACAAGACATTTTTAAATTATTACTTGCCGATTGGACATTGAAGGATTTGAAGAATGTGTTATTGAATTCATACTCAAAGATTGTTAACAGATTTGGCTTCGTATAACACACTTAACAAAAAAGAATCGACCAGGGCTCATCAAAGATTTGAATGTTTATGTTACATTGAATAAAAAAAACAATACCTTGCAAGCCAACCATTAACCCTATAGTTTCAGAAAATGTGATCGATTGATTGATCGGTGAACAATGAATTCAAGGGTATTTCACCTAGGATTGAGGTGTATTCGAGCCGTAGGCAACGACTCTAACCAAACCAAATATCGTGAAGTCAATTCTTAGCTCCGTTCTTCAGCTAATGTTCCTTCTTCAAAATGTGACAGTATGAGTGTTGGCTCGAAACAAAATGGCATTTTTCAGTGCTGCATATATAAAAGAGGCCACGGCATTCACAACAAAGACTCCATCAGTATGATGCTCATTGGCATATGTAAACAACACTGATACTTGGCAGAAATAGTCATACTATGATTGCCGCTAATGGGTCATTGAATTGGTTTTAAGAAAAAATTAAGGGTCACATTCAAACAACTAAACAACGATCAGCTATTAGTATTACCCTTAAGACGAAGATAGAAATGATATCAAAACCGGAGGTCTGTGTTGCTGGTTAATGCTTCAATTCGATTTCAATCGTTATGTTGCAATAAAAAGTTACCATACGCTGATCTCGGACAATCCATTTATGTGAATCAGTCACAAGCCATTAAAGTTTGAACAGAAGAATGTATCTTCTATTGTTTGGCTATCGAATTGATGCTGATGAGATATTTCCGATTGTAATGGCAGTGCTGCACTAGGGTCCAACTTCTTCTGTCTCTACAAATGTTCCATCAAACACCTCTCCCTATATGTGAACGCTCAGTAATACGGATTTGTCAAACCTTTAATTTCTTTCGTTTAGCGACTAGAACTGCATTAATTAGACTATATTAAAAAAAGCTTTAATATCAAATACTACGCATCTGACCATTCATATGAAGAAGATGCTTCCTGTCGAATTATAGAGAAGATAGCACGTCACAGCAGAGCGACATATATACATGTTAGTGGTATTCGTTTTATATAGTGTATTCTGCGATGATTTGAACAGTTACTTGATAGGATTTTAGGTTTGAGCATTTTAGTAAACTTGTTATTAGTGTTTACATATTCAAACTTAACAATACAATAACAATCATTGTAGAATTCACTATGTCCCAGATTTCTTGCAGATTTTCTAATATTTTGAAATACAATCTTTATAAACACGATGCTCAACGAACATACAACTTGGCTTAAAACTTATTCAGCTGCTACTTTACCTTAAGTTTGAATTTCAGATACAAAAACTAAGACAAGCTTTGTCTTTATCTTAAGTGAAAAGATTGTTGATCGATTTTTAAATTTATCATTTCTTCTATTGCATACTAGGGTTAGCCAATGTATTGGGGTGTACATGTATCAAAACATTATCGCTAAGTTTTGCTGCAATACGCTGCCATTTGATGTTTAAGATTAACAATGTAGGTTATTGCTCACGAGAGACAGAACGTGTTTTTAGGGCTGATGTAATTCCCCTGTGCACAAACTACGTGTTTAAGTAAAGCATGATCAGTCGTCCAAAGAGAACCAAGAAACAGCAACCACATTTGTACGTGCACTGTTTATGCATTTAATGATATCAGATAGCAAAAAATGGTAACTGGCTTGCTTTCAGGACGAATCTACTTAATGCACCAATACGGTCAGTATTCGACATTCGCTAACACTTTCCCTTGTGTTTCGTGGTTTTTGCCACGAAAAATCTGAACTTCGCAAGTTACTGCCAGATGATGAAGAAGACTGAAAAACACACAAACTGATGCAAATAGATCGATGAGTTTTGCAATGAAGCGCAAGCTTGGGAATCTGCAATGCAATGTGGTCATTTCATTTTTTTCCCATTTAGCTACACATGATTTTATATTTCAACTACAGTACAAAATAAATTGTTCACCTGTTCTAGAACGTGGTTCCAATAGCGAACAGCAGAGTTTTTATTTTTATATCTAAATCAACTACTCAATGTCTAAAGACCATGCTATTTATATTTTATTTTATTTTATTGATTTAATTTTACACTTTCTACTGCCGCATTAGACATTCTGCTAAAATACACTTTGCACAATACAACTATTTCTTTTCTTCACTCTTTCTGAATGTAAAGTAAATAGAGATGTCGAACAGATCCCATTGAGAATTTCCCAATTTCCTTTGCATACCCCACTTTTAAAAGGACATATTCACGGCAACCTAATAAATGTTCTTTTATCTGCATTACGATGTTCGTAGTTAGTGACTGGTTGGATTTCCATGATACCCCTTCACTAGAAGGCGAATAAGGCAATGCATTTTATAACATAAACTAATCACAAAAAAACATGCAATGTGAAAAGCCACAATGTGTGATTAAATAATAACAGATATAGATTTTAAATGTGGGTTTTTGCATTTGTTACACCTGCCTTACCTTTGTGTAAGACTTAGCTGAAGAGATATGACCTACAGTCTATGTCATATCTCTTCACTAAATTACTTGCCTGAACCGTTTCAACTTTGCCACAGCTTCATGGCAAGCAGAAGACTCAGGGAAGAAGGGAAGGTGGAAATCAATCGAAATCATAAACACTGGGTTTCGTGTAGAGCCATTAGTCGGCAAATTTGTGCTCATCTTTCTATGATTGATAGACTTGGACTACACATCAAGTATCCTCAAAACCGCTGGATATCGCGCCAAGAGACAAAGCAAACGTCCAATATTCACCCATAAACAAGCAAGAATGGCCTACTGTATGGATCGCTAGTATTAGAATTTGGCCAACTTGTGGAAAATAAATGTGTGCCATTTGGTCAGCTTGTGGAAGATTCATGCGTGACAAAGATACGTTTTTTTCTCCATATTATAATATTGAGCAAAAAACGTATCTATGTCATGATGAGAGCTCAAGCATAAAGAACACGCCAGGAGAGGATCCTGATCGGTAGAGGCTCGGTCATGCTGTGGTGATCTGTCTCAAATGATCGAATACCTCATGACGATTCAGGCAGCGAGATATTCCTGTCCAAAACCTACAAGAACTAGATGGGTCATTTATTCCTAAATGCCAACAGTTATTGCTCTGTCAGATTTGGCGCCTCCCTCACAGGACAGTTGTGGTTGGATGCTGATATCCGTGCGCAAAGAGAGTAAGTAATCCAGATGCTGAATTTACCGATGTCATATTTTTCGTTATATACCATTCTGGCGTTCTCATCACCCAAAAACACAGTTAAAACCCCTACTATTTTCAGCTTTTTTTTTATTATTTTTTTTGATTGATTGTTTATTCACCAAGAACAAAATTACATGACATTGAAACAATATAATTAGTATAACTTGGTGGAATTAAAGCTATGTGAACAGCTTGTTATATCCATTTAGAATGAATATCAAAGAGCAAAAAGCTAATATATGCTTTTTGTTAATACAGAAAACAACCAATATTTAAATTTAAAAGAGTATTAATGTGCATTCATATTGACATCTTTGTACACACAATAATGGTAAACGAAACTAACAATATATATATACACCAGCATAAATCAATTGACATCAATGTTTTCAATCAGGAAAGCTTTTCATATTGATTTTAATAGAGATGGAGAGTTGATTTCACGAAGCGTATGAGGTAGTTTGTTCCATTCGCTTGGGCAGGCTGTTTTAAGTAAATGGTATGAAAGGTTACTGTGATAGAATTGTCTATGGAAGTTTAGATTTTGCCCTCGAGTTTTATAACCGTGAATATTTATTTGTTTTGTAAGATAATTTTCGAAACTAAAAGGGATATGATTTGGACGAAAAGAGTTATGGGCAAACAAAAGAATCTGGAACGTGTTAATTTGAGATAATGATAGAATGGTGAGATGTTGGAAGAGGGGTTGGGTATGGTCTTTGCGTTTTGATAGTGTAATGACTCGAAGGGCTCTTTTTTGGATGATAAGGAGATGTTTAAGATGAGTTTGGTAAGTATTATCCCAGATAATGTTTCCATAGTTGAGGTAAGGAAAAATTAAAGAATATTCTAAAACATCTACGTCTGCTTTAACGTGCGCGGGATAGGGAAACAACTGACCCTTTATCTGAAGCAATAAAGGATAGTTCAGTCTCCCCTGGAAACGGCATGACACATCCCGAGAGAACCTAAATCTAGAGGGGTGATGGGTTGTCAA